>APFE031334978.1:64334-87849 GCA_000404065.3 Pinus taeda
TTTGATTTTTTAGTTCCATAAATAAAATAATAAGTATTAAGAATATTAGTTAGTTATCTATATATATATTTATATGTTATTAATTGATAATTTAAATAAATAAAATGAATAACTAACCATTTTTTATTTTACTTTTTACCTAATTCAACTTAATTCCATAAATAAAATAATAAATATGAGGAATAATGGTAATAGTAAGAATAGTTATAATATTAAATTAATAAACGGAAATTTGACAAGGGTCCTTGAGTCAGAAATTAGCCGTTAGTCTTTTTTAGCCGTTGGAGTCTCTGCTCAGACTATTTAACATGCTAGATTAGATTTGTTTCTTCAACTTGTCCTGACGATGAACCACACTAGTTGGTTCGAATCGCGTCGACAAAGGTCTTTCTTTATGTGATTTATGCCGAAATTCTTCTTATATAACTATGATTGGTCACAAAAGCCTCAATTCTACAAGAAAATTCCTCCAACTGATAGTACACTGTCCCTTCCTCTGATCTCAACTGGGTCTCTGATTGAACTGACATGCATGAGTTATTGATGAGAGAATATTCAGTTATCTGAAGTGCAGCAGTTACATGCATGCATGCATTAACTAACTGAACTCACAATTAGTTCCACAGACTGTTGGAACTAATCTAACTGGACTTAACTCAGTTAACTGAGCTAACTAATTACAACTCAAAGTACAACTCATCCTGATCTCCTTAATCAAGGGATAACTTCCTCAATTAAAGGGATAATTATTGCATGTTTTCACAAAGACTTCATGTTTGATTTTGTCCAACTAATTAACTCAAGATGAATTAATTAATTATTTTACAAACAACTGCTCAGATCAAATTCGAATTTTAATTCTCAATTTTAATTCAAGGACTAATTAAAATTGGAATGTATCCCGAAATGCTATTTATAGCAATGCTATTTTTAGAATTTCTATATTTTGCTATTTCCAATAGACTTGGAGTATATCCTGAAATGCTATTTATAGGCATGCTATTTTTAGCATTTCTTGTTGCCATTTTCAACACACTAAAAACTCCAACTACCTAGGAGCCCTTCAAGACATCGAGAGATAGCTACTCCCTCATCCAAAGTATCTTGAAGAAATATAATCTCAGGGGAATCAGTATCAACTAGCCTTTTGAGGGAAAGTTTTTTAGGGAGACTTGAAAGACCTCGAAAATTAAAAGATAAAAAAAAATTCTTTGAAACCACCCAAAGGAGCAACAACTACTCTAAGAGACCCTTGAATTGAGGATTGTCTACCAATGACCATATCAAACTTGGCGCATTCCTTAGCTTTTTTCAAATTAGAATCTTACCCCCCCCCCCACCCTTGTTATTAGAGTAGGTCATCTAGAATTTTCCTACACCCTATTCAGAAGATTTCATCAAAAGGCAATTTGAGTGGGGTTGAAGGTTATAAGAGGAGGATCCTCCTCCCATGGAATGAGTGTAGGAATTAGAAGGGGTGGTTACCGGAGAGGAGAAATAACATTGAGTCAAGGATAAAGAGTAGAGAGCCTAAGATGGAATTTGAGAAGAGATTAACGACATAGAGTATGGAACATAAATCATACAAATATTTGAATGACCAAGGGAAAAAAGTAGGATAGTCCACACATTGATCTAAATTAAGAGATTTAAAAGAGCTAGAAATTGGAAGAGTACCTAGAACAAATTTCTCTAGGGGATCTTGTTGACCTCTATCCATGATTATAGGGTCCAGTGGGGGTTCAATACTAGTATACACCAGCTCACCAAACCACCCCTCTCCCCGCATGATGATGTCATGCGATTTGGAGGATTTGTGTCCTCCCAGAAATATTCCTTCTCCCATTCCACCGTAGAAGGAACCACAATACAATGTTTGATGAGGTGACCATATTGATGACATCGATGACATCGAAACATGAATCCTTTTTAGTAAATATCTTTCATGGAACCCTCTTCCCAACCAAGATAAAGTTTAGCAGTGAGAACATTCCTTAGACCAACTTTAATCAGGATTCTTGTCATATCCATATAACCCGTGGAAAGGTAAGAGGATTCATGTGTGAGATAGGTGCCAAGGGTGTTCCTGGTATCTTGAAATATCTGATTAGCCATGAAAGCTAAAGGTAATCTAGGTAGAAAAACCCACAATGTTACCAAGTTTGACCACTCCTGATGAGCATCAACTAACGATGTTTAGAAATTGAATAGAACATGAGAGGAGTTGATGTGTCAAACTTGTTTCTCAATAAAATTTGCATCCTTGAATACTTAGAACTTTAGGTGAATTCAACCTTTAGCAAGTAATTCAACCCCTGGTGCGACCTATACTAATGGGGTGATGTCCTCTTCAACCAACTATTTTAGGTTTTGAATGGAGAAACAATGCCCTTGAATCCTATCAATAAGGTATTTTTCAGCTAGTGCAAAAACGCTATTCATTTTGACGCCACCACTGAAAACCAAGGAGAATTTTGGACTGTTGGCCTTTTGAATACAATGTGGTTTCTTAAAAGGGGCAACCTTAATGTGATTCAAACATTTACTCACTCTCACCTTTGAAATGGGTCCTAACAAAAAACCATGTGCGTGCATCGACCGAACAAGAGGAAGATGATCATGAGATTCTGTTTGATTATTGAACTTGAAGCCGAGAGGGTTTTAGAATTGAAAGTTGTTGATATCATGAAATGATATGGAATATGTGAAATCATAATATGGAGGAAAAACCCTTGAAAAAACCAAACCAACCGCAAATTCTAGGAACTTCGAATGATTAGGTCCAACCAAAAGAAGATTTTTGAGCAAGAAGTATGATAAAGAAATAGATTTAGAGGGTCTCGTACCCCAGACTAGACCCAAAGTACCCATAATCCAACCCATAGAAAAATTTATGTGTGTCCCTTCTATTGCATGGAAAATGTTTGACATGGGAATTATTTCCGTACTCTAGAATATCTACCTTATCATTGGCCTTACCCATGACTGTAGAGAAAGATTTGGGGCTAGTTGGAGTAACCAACACAAAACCACTAAAGAAGAGGATATTTTTAATTCCCCCAATAATTCAATGAATATTTGGTCTCAAGGGGAAACCTCTAGCTTTTAATCCAATAAATATTTCAACGCCATATACAAATAAGTGAAAGATATGACATTAAGGAGAGAACAAACTATAAGAAAGGACACAAGTGCAGGAGGAGCTAACCTCCAGCTGTCTGGCGAAACCAACAAATATTTATCCACAAAAAAGCGCTCAATAAAAAAAGACAAATACCAAGTATTATGAGAAGAGAAACACCATTTTAAAGAACTAAAGCTTTGAAGCATTGGGTTAATCACCTAAAACATTGAAGCCCTCGATCACCATAGTTATGATTTTCAACACCCAAAGAAGCATTGTACTTGTTTAATTTCTTATCAAAAATACCTCACACACATATATAAATTAATTAATTTTCCCCTCTTCAAATGTAGAATATTTAAATAAAATATAGTAAGCAAGTGGAGAAAACCCTAATTCACCATCATCAAATGAAGACTGACCAAATCCTAACCCAGAACCATCTTTGTAAAATTTGAAATTGATCTAGGGTTGAGATCATTAAAATCCTTTATACAAGATGTATGGAATACTCGAGTCTCATCATGGATTTCAGCAGCCATATCACTAGATACCATTACTACCACCATTTTGAATGTCCAAGGCCAATTATCACATATTTTTTATTATGAGTGTAGAATGTTTAACTATTACAGGATGGGTAAGAGATAAAAATTAGGTCAAAGAGCTCAAAATTTCAAAACAATATTGGATGATATAATTTATTGACCTTAGAACTAAAATACAATATATAGTCATGAAGAAACATATTTGCATGGCCAAATTTTTGTATACCACTTGATGGATAGGTGGTTAATGGTTTCTAACAAATGAGCATTCATATGAAGATAATGCTAAAAGAAGTGGCAATTGGGTGCCCAAGAATTCTCTCACAAAAAACATGCTTGCTTTCTTAAAAAAAACCCATGTATTTAAGAGCACACAGTCTTAACATTCCTTGACCACCATGGAGGTTTCCAACTTAGTTCCAACTAGGCATTTGTAGAAATGTGTACGTGTTCTAACAATGTGCACATGTTAAGGGTCGTGGTTGGTCCATTGTTACCAATAGAATGTTCCATGCATTTTACGATTTATTGAGCAAATTAAGGAGATTTTGCTGAAGAATTTCAAGAGACTACTTATATGGTCAATTATTGGTCTGAGATATGTATTTCATTGAATTTGATTGATTTTTTATTTGATGATGGGCACATCGTGTTCATGCATTCTTGCACGTAGTGTCTTGGTCCCCCACAGTTGTAGCAAATCACTTTTCCTCGACCTCTACCAGGCCCTCCTCCACCTCGGCCTCGTCCGCGCCCCTAAAATCCTCCTCACGCTCCCCCAAGGCCTTGATCCGAACCCCAACCTGGAACCAAGGAACATAAACATTGAAATTGATGTAGGTTTGAGGTCACTAAAAGCCATTATACAAGACTTAAAAAATACCAAAGAGCTCTCATGACTTTCACTAGCCTTACATCACTAACTTTTGTTTCTTCTATTATAAATACCCAAAGCTAGTTAACACAAAATTTTTATTATAGAGATAAAATGTTTGAATCTTTTAGGATGGGTCTAGATAAAAATTAGTTTAGAGAACTCAACATTTCAAAACAAGAATTAATGACATTCTTTATTGGCCCGATATTTCGAACACAATTTCCAATGACAAAGAAACTCAATTTTATGGATTGGGGAACCTACCAATCATTGTTAAACACTTGGATGGATAGGTGGTTCATGGTGTTTAACAAGCCTCCTTGCAATAACAGGGATATTCCTTTGTATTTATTTAGAAAATCATGGGCTAGGTTTGTTTGAGGTGACCATGTTAACTTTTACATTGATGAATTTTAGGGGGTGAGTTGTGGGTTTGCAAATGATCGACAAAATGATAGGCATGACCCATTTCTAAGTCCTTATCCTTCCATACAAAGTCTCGACCCCTTTATACACCATCCTCACACTAAAGAAAACACTAGATTGAACTAGTCATCCATAGCTACCTTGACTTGTATCTTGGTGCAACATAGCCCATTCAAAGTTGTTATCCTACTAATGGGACCTTTAGGTGATGTTGGGGGAGGGTTGGGGCTTCAATCACTACAACATATTTTGTCTAGGAAAGGTTACATGGAGATACTAGGCATTCTCATCCTATTTCATGTGGTTATCATAGATTCCCAAATTATAGGCAAACCTGTTATGGGTTGATGAAGGTAATAGTTGTAACATCCTACACAGTCAATGTACTATACATGTATTTATGGTGGAATATTATTTTTAATCCATGTTATAAATTTCTTTAGTTTGGATGTGTACCCATTTCATAATGATGATAACTTTATCTATCTTAAACATGTACTTCCACTTTGTTGCAATAGTTATATTTTGGGGCATAATTATGGCCTTCATTTCAATTAATGTATAAATTCTCCTCTTTCTGCTTGAAATATTTGGTCACATAATAAAGAATCATGGCATATTAGTCATTTTCCTACACCAAGTACCTCATTTCTTCTAAAAATGTGACATAAATTTCCTCCAACTCTTCCTTAGTCACAATATATTGGGATCTAGCCCTCAACATTAAAAATAAATAAATCATTGTTTCTTTTTTAAAGAATACAACAAGATTAAATTTTAAAAAAATGGTTGAAGCTCTAGTACCAATGTGTAGTGTTCAAGAAAAAAAAACAAAACAATTATTACAACTATGAAAATAACTGAATTATTAACATTAGTTGGCTATAGTTCAGGTGGTTGGGAGAAATTCTTTTATCCTCCCTTCTCGGGTTCAATTCCTACATGTGACATGTTGATCTCATAATGAGTATATCCTTGTAATGGGTCCAATCCTTTTTGTTTGAGAGTCACTTGAGGACGTAAACATGTATACACTTCATGTGGAATATATATTTATTTATTTGTAGAAGATAAAAAATAAAATGTAAAAAACAATTAAAAGACGTAGGCATGGAAAAATGAGGGGATTTTCATACCCAAAGGTGTTTTTCACATACAAATTTGAATAATGCAAGAAGATGTCTCCTATAAATGCCATAAACTAGTTGGTTGTCTTGATAAAATGATAATAGGGATACATATGAGAGGGAAAAAAACCTCTATTTATAATAATAATGATGTAAAAATACTAACTTAAGAATTATGTTACTAATTAAGTTATTAAGACCTCATTATATTGAATAATTTGTTTCACAATTATAACATATGAAATCATTTAGGAATGTGCACATAAAATAACTCGTTTACACAAAGTGTAATATATAGTAAGGATATTTTGGCTACGTATACAAATTTATTTTTTATTTAGGTATTATAGTTGGTATTGTCATGAATATTTTTAGTTCTAGTTGGTTATAAGGGTGGCATCCCTTTTGCATCAGTAGGTTACACCTCCACTACCTTTTTTTGTACATTTTGGTAATGATTTTGCATTTTAAGTTGGATGTTTTAGCTAGCTAAAGTCATAGGGATTTTTTGGGATCATGTGCCTTAGAGAGGTGGGGTTTCATTACCTTTTTGTACCTTGGTCTCAATCAAAAGGTTTTTCTCTTCGTCGTATGATTTGTATTTTCCTTCATTGTATCTCATTCTTTACTTATTTGTTTTGAACTAGATTTTTTATGTTAAATGACACATCTAAGGGAAATATTATTGTAGGTGGATCTAATACTTTTCATAAATTTTTTGAATTTTAGGATTGTATGGTCTCTAAAGTTGTTACTCAGATTTTATTTTCAAGATTAATACTCACATCTATCTTAGGGAGTCTAATTTCAATTTTTTTTAAAAGGCTTAACCTATATTGCTAAAGTGAAATATTGATCTTTGTTTCCTCCTAAGTTTGATAGGTTATTAAACCATCAACTAGATTTATATTTTCATTTTGGTTTGCTCCACCAACTGGTATGCCAAAAAGGGATAAGGTTGAATATAAGTCTCGGACAAATTATCATAATAGATACACCTCAAACCTAGCACCTAAGTTGGAGGGAGTGTTATATTTATCGTAATAGATTCCCCTCCAACCTAGGAGCTAAGTCGAAGGAATATCTTGTTATACAATGCAATCACCAACCTCAAAGCATGTATCACAAAGAAACTTCCACAAAAAAATGGAAAAGGAATGATCATTTATTGATGAAAACAATATTCAAGTTATTATGATCATCAAAGTGGGCACTGAGGGAACTCCTAACATTGAGATCAAATTATACCTCATGTTGCATTACATTTTGTAGACCATTGTTTCCTGATTGATTATGATGAAAATGATATGATGATTACATTAAATTTTCCATTTGTCCAATAATAATTCCATGATAATGAATTCTTTGATGGTTAGTCTTTAACTAGATAATTGATATGATAAATCATGATTGAAGATATGAAAAGTTCCTCAATATATTTTGAAAGCTAAAGAATGTAGTAGAATTATGTGAAAATCTCAAGTCCGCTTATCTTCTTTCGAGAGTTCTACCCTTCTAGTTATTTTTTTCAAGCATTCTTAAAATATGTTTGTAATTTTTCATATCACTCTTTTTTTTCGTAGAAGGGTTATTGAAAATGCATGATGTACATGTGTAAGTACTAAAAAGGCAATTGTTGTGTTTCTATATGTTGTTTTTTTAGAAAGTGATGAAGCATTTACAATTGGAATGAATAGATTGCCCCATTCTTGGGTATTGTGTGTTTAGTTAAATGATGTTATAATATGAAAATTTATCACTACCCAAACCCACCACCTTTTCCATCCCATCGATCCACACTAGCTATACTCAAACACCATGCACCAATATGTTCTATTGTAGTCCCCATGATCTTATCCATTGCGTTTGCATTAGTTCACACCCATGCATCCTACCTTGCATCATTTGATGTAGCTATAATAGTCAACCCCATAAAAAATGTTGTCTCAAATAAATTTATACAAATGAGTGTTCCACTTGCTATCTAATCTCAGTCATTTCCTAAATTATTCACAATGAGATCTTTTTAGCCAATTTAATGTTCTTAAATTGTTAGCATAAACTATCGACCAGGGCATGTATACTGATGAAGCACAAGTGCACTGTATGTGCTAGAAGTTATTTTATGTCGTTAAGATATTTAGTTTACTATTAAGGTCTAAATTTAGAATTAATATGGAGATGGTCTTACTATCTATATTAGAGTATTGTCCCTAAAATATATTATCTGGTTATTCTAAAATAAATATTAATTGAATCAAGTTTTGTGGATGGTTGGAGAGTGATCCTAGACTCTACTTTGTTAGACTGTTTTTGATTTTATCTTGAATTTTATGCTGCAGCCAAACTAGACTAACTATGAAAGCATGCACACAAGAGATCTATTCAATCGAATTGCAAATGAATGATGTTGGGGCGGGGTCCCCTAGGGTCAATTTTGGGGTTAAAAGACCAAGTTTTGGGGAAAAAAGCCCAAGTTTTTATATGTAAAGTGTAAAGTCTCTACATTTTGTGGTTGCAGAGCGTGAAGATGTAAAGTGTCATAAAGGGTTTCCTCCCTTCTATTATGTAAGTTGTGTCGGCTTTAGAAGATCCACCCATGGTCTGTGGACCATGGGATTGTAAGGAGAGCCTTAGAAGAGTCTAAGGCAGATTTTGGCAATCGATGATGAATCTAATGGGTCATTAGTGAAAAGAGTAAAGACTCTTGGAGTAGAAGAGAGGCTCTGCAGATATGTGCACAAAAGCCTAGGGTAGAATTCCGCAGCTGAGTGTGCGGACCCCTACAGCTGAGTGCGCAGGGTAGTTAGAGTCTGTAAGAAGATTTGAAGCATTAATAAAGAACATTACTCTGGAAATATCTGTATTTGATCTACTTACTCCTGTAATGAATGAATGCGATTATGTTATGCTGAATAATGGGTTTATGATTTAGTGCTATATTGATGCACAGATCTATATGTTTTACATTGTTATCTGTCCGCAAATAATAATATCTATTTACACAAAGGAAATATTAATGCATATTGAAGTTATCAAATACTTAAGCTGATCTGGGTAAATATGAACGTATAGGCAATTACAGGGGTGCATAAGTAGATAAATTGCTTGTTTAGGGTCCGTGAAAGATGATCGTAGACCTTCGTGAAGGTCTAGAAACCGAATAAGAGAGGTATATCGATAAGGCCTAAAAGGCTTATCGATTTTCCCAAAGGCAGAGTTACGGTATAAAACGACATCACTACCATTTGTGGGTGCAGAAACTTGGTTCCTTCATCTCCCCATACTGCTTCGGGTGAGACTTCAGTCCGTGCTCTACGGATTGATGCTAAAAGGGCCAGTAGTGTAGTGATTTGTTTGGCTAATTAACGCTGAACCTGTGTCAGGGCCCACTAAGCCAACAAATGGTTTCATTGCTGGGACAAGGATCTGCATAAAGAGATGTGTGATGACGCATCAATGGAATCCGACTAAAAAGGAAATTGACGACTGGTTAGATAGGAAGATCCATGAATTCGTGGCACAAGAAATTAGAAATCCACGATTGACGAAAGAACATTGGTTTGATAGATATCTCTACACAGAGATACATGAAATCTTCTTCTATTCATTCTCGTTTGAATTATACAAGTGGATCACTAAATTGGCAGATGACTAGGGAAGGTGGAGGCTTGACAGTTTGATAGTGTGGAACCAGGAGTTAGTGCTGAGATTGGAAGCCTCAGAAGATAAGATCTCAAGTGTTTTCGATCACTAGCTCGATTGTATCATAGGAGGATTCATGACAGAGTTCACGGTCGATACTTTGGTCACTTATAGTGAAGCAGAGTGCTGCTTCTTCAAGGGACCGCAAGGTAAGTATTTAGGGTCTTTAAATACTTGGATTAAGATGCTCTTATGTGAAAAGAGGGCTATGCAGTTACCTTGATGTTTGGAGCTACGCAAAGTGGAAATATCTTTAGGGATAGAGGGAGAACATGCCCTGAATGTAGCCCGATGATCAAACCTCCTTTGAGTGACGACAAGGAAACATCATAGGCTTCACCACAGATCACTGTTTAGTTCATAAGATGAGGGTTCCCGCGAATACCCCATTCACCCACCCCACCTCCGCATTCACCTCCATAGCATACACCTTTGCCCATACTGCCACCACGTCTGCCATTGTTCAAAATGGCGAATGCAGTAAAGTTTCCCATTTTCAAGGGGTTGGGAACTGAGGATCTGGACCAGTTTTGGTTCATCGCAAAGGCCGTATTGGAGGCTCAGAGTATAATGGACGATCAGATGAAGAAAGCAACATTGGTCACTGCTTTACAGGAATTCATGCTGACATGGTATGTTAAGTACTACACTGATAACCTTATGGCTTGATTAGCAGATATTTAGACTGCGCTGAATAAGGAGTTCAGTAGGCCTAAGTCTGAAGCTCAATCAATTGTGGGATTCAAGGAGATCATGATGAAGCTTGACGAGACACCCTGGGATTTGGATCAGAGTTGAAGTGCACGATCCATGAAGCCAACATGAATCTTACAGATGGGCAGCACCACGAATGGTGTGTGGCTTCACTCTTGCCTCATCTGAGGGTTGCTTTATCGCAGCAAAATATTGGGACCTAGGTGGAAGCCTTGGAGATTGCAATGAGATTGCATGATACGCTGATGCAATATGCTAATTTGGGAGTTCAGTAGATTCATGCATAGTTTTAAAACCTTTTCCTAGAGTTTCAAAGTTTGTAGAAGGATAGAACAGTTCGGCCAGAGGTGCACGAAGAAGTTTGGTTCCTGAAATGTAAAAGCTAGGGACATGAAAAATATCACTGTCTAGTATTCACAAATTATGTTGCAGTAGGAGGGTTGATTCCTCTAAGGCTGAAAGCTCAAGCAAGTCCAAGTACAGGGCCCGCACCATGGTGTTCTATCTATCAAGTGGCTAGAAAAATGTGACAGACAACTGTCACCTACTGTAAAAATTGTATAGACACCATAACAACTCTTTTGCAACTTTTGTGGATCGATGGGTCATGATAAGTGTAACTGTCATAGCTATGAGCTAATGATTGATAGAATGCCTGCATATAGAGTGCAGGTAGAAACTCAGCCTTCGGATCAAGGCCTTGGGGGAGCGTGAGGAGGATTTTAGGGGCGCGGACGAGGCCGAGGTGGAGGAGGGCCTGGTAGAGGTCGAGGAAAAGTGATTTGCTATAACTGTGGGGGACCAAGACACTACGTGCAAGAATGCATGAACCCGATGTGCCCATCATGCAGATATTGCACTCAGTTTGACCCCGCAACAAAAAACTACCCCATATTACTAGCTAAGATACACGAAAAAGGGGCACAACCTCAAGAGCCTACCCAAAATCTATAGATGATGAGCAATGAACCTCGTAAAGAGGATCCTAATGTGAACATTGTGCTTCGAAGTGGAATGATGCCTAGTGAAGATAAGGGAAAGAAGCCTGAAGAATGTGAAGGACTCTGCAAAGCTCCAGAAAAGGAAGTCAGCTTTGATTTGGAGTGCGCAAAGGAAGCCTTCATGGAAGCAAAGAAAATCTTTGGTGAGGTCTCTACCTTAGGAAGCCAAGATAAGCCAACTGAAGAGATGGACCCTTCTATGCCTACTACTTTCTTGGAGACCTGTATGAAGCTGCTGCATGATAGCAAGGTTGTGAAAGGATTACCAGAGCTGATAAATAAGTGTGTTGGCAAAGAAAATTCTTCTGACAGACTGCATGTGGTTAGGAATATTGGTAAGCATAAGGCAAGAACAGGGAAGGAGATGAGACTCACCGCACATATAGGAGAATATGAAATGGACCAAGTCATTCTGGATCTGGGGTCCGACATGAAACGTTTGACTAAATAAACATGGGAGAGAATGGGGAGACCTACGCTGCATAGGTATCCTATTCAATTGAGGATGGAAAATCAGCAAAATATTATCCCCATGGGAAGATTACAGGGAGTGACGGTCGATATCGAAGGTGCGATCACATTGGCCGATTTTTAAGTGATAGAGATTGTGGATGACAATAATCCCTACCATGCGCTCCTTCGTATTGACTGGGCTATCAACATGAACGGGGTGATTAATTTGAAGAAGCGGACGATGTCGTTTGAAAGAAAATCACTCTGTGTAGTAGTACCATTGGACCCCACAGAAGGACCGTGCTTCACTAAACCAGTTTGTGATTATGAAAGTGATGACGATTTGGACCAGATTTATAAGATAACAACGTGAGATCAAGATTGGGTGAATCCCACAACTGATGGATGTCTTGCATGGGACCACAAAAGATCCTTCACATCAGACTGAGACAAGAAATTGGAACACTAGAAGAATAGATTGCATGAAGTAACCACACTACGATGTAACATGATGACCAAATCGCTACATTGCGTATCATCGAAGGTAAGAAGTCTGCCTTACTATGATGGTTTAACTGATGTTGATAAATTTCTGGATTCATAGGAAAGGGAAGTTCTAGAGAAGCATCGCTTCCAATCCTTAGACTTGGCACTACGCCTGCAAGATGGTGGGCTACACATAAAGACAACTTCGATGGATGGCACAAATATAGAAGAAGGATGAGGATGCAGTTTGGTCACCCAAAGGTACGGTTGACAGAGAAATACAATGGAAGGAGTGATCCGCGGGATCACTTAGCCAAATGGAATGATGCTTATGGAGCAAAACCGCAACCGAAGTGGGTGCATCTGTTCTGTCATACCTTGGATGTAATACCTATGAATTGGTACTTGGAGATAGAGCTCTACCATGGCATGGACGAATGGGATATTTTGAGACAGGGATGCTTTATGACATTCATTTTTGAAGATGGGTTTGAGTGCATTGATGAAGTGCCGCAGGAGGTCAAAGCAACAACCTTTAGAATACTATAGGATCCCTTGGATTTGATTCAACTGGATTGGACCACCCAGCTGCGCCACGCGTTGAAGTGCTACAATGTGACTACTGAAGAGGAAGATGAGGATTCGAGGAACATCAATATCCCAGAGACAACAGGACACCGTAAAGTTAAGGGGATGCAGATAGAAAACCTAGATATCACCGTGCCATTGAAAACAAGGTAGGTGAACATCGGGACATAGGCAGAGTCGAAGTTTATGAAGATATGGGACTACTGGGATGATGCTACAGTGGATAAGGTCAATGAGTTGCTCTGCGAATACAAGGACTTGTTCCCTACGGATTTCTCAGACTTAAAAGGGATAATAATGGACCTAGGAGTTATGGAAATTACGTTGAAACCAGATGTGAAGCCAATCAATCAAAGGCCCTACTACCTCAATCCAAATTATAGAGAAAGGTCCCTCTTAGAATTGGATAAAATGCTTGCGGCAGGTATTATTGAACCAATGGAAGAATCTGATTGGGTGTGCCCAATAGTAGTTCAAGAAAAGAAGAAAAAATATGAAATAAGGATATGCGTAGATCTCAGGAAGCTGAATGACACTTGCGTGCATGATCCTTTTCTTACTCTGTTCACCAATGAAGTGTTGGATAATGTAGGAGGATAGGAAGCATATTCCTTCACTGATGGGTTCTCACGGTACCATCAGATCAAGATCGTGCAAGAGTATAGAAGCAAGATGACCTTTGCAACTAAGTGGGGATGCTTTTAGTATACTATAATGCCTTTTGGACTAAAGAACGTGCTAACAATATTTTTGCGTGTAGTCATCGCAACATTTAAGGACTTCATTCATAAGTTTGTTGAGGTATACTTTGACAATTGGACAGTGTTTGGGTTGGTGAAATGCCATGTAGCTAGCCTACACTTGATGATGGATACATGTTGAAGGTATCAGATCATGCTCAATTTGAAGAAATTTTTGTTTTGTATTCCTTTCAGAATCTTGTTGGGCCATGTGGTGTGCAGACAAGGATTAATGGTGGACCCAGCTAGGATAGTAGTTATAATTAATTTGGAGGTACCAAGAAGTGTGAAACAACTGCGTACAACATTGGGGCATACATGATACTATAGAAAGTTCATCACAATTTATGCCCAGATTACCGCACCGATGGACAAGCTGCTAAAGAAAGATGCTATGTTATGTTGGAATGAAGCATGTCAGTGAAGCTTAGATGTGTTAAAGGAAACGATGGTCATTGCGCTGATCCTAGTCTTCCTGAATTGAAAGAAGGAATTTCATGTGCATGTGGACGAGTGATGTATTGTGCTCAGAGCAGTACTGACACATGCCGATGAGGAAGAGTTGGATCACCCTATAGCATTTGCAAGTAGGAAGTTGTCTAAAGCTGAGAAGAACTATTCAATGACAGAGCGCAAAGGTTTGGCTATAGTGTATGTGCTCCAGAAGTTTAGACACTACTTGCTAGGTGGACACTTTAAGATGTATACATACCATTCTACATTGAAGTACTTGGTTAACAAGCCTGTGTTGGGGGGGAAGATATGCAGATGGTTGCTGTTGTTTCAAGAACATGATTTTGAAGTCATTGTGAAGCCATGACGATTAAATGCGGGACCAGATCATCTTTCACACATTGAAACAGGAGAGGAGCCTACTAAATTGGAGGACAGACTTCTTGACGCACAACTCTTTATTGTGTGCATAGTTGACAATCACTTTACAGATATCATACACTTCCATGATGTGGACGACCTAGCAGGGTATACTAGTCAACAAAAAGAGGAGCTAGTGGTGCACGCGATAGAATTTTCTATCATTACAAGACATTTATATAAAATGGGCTTGGATGAAATTCTACGATGTTATGTACCTAAATTTGAATGGAACCGCATCCTCACTGAAGTTCATGGAGGAGCTGTGGGAGGGCATTACTCAGAAAAAGGAACAACGCAGAAGATTTTATGCGCTGGGCTGTGGTGGTTGACACTACATAAGGATTTCCAAAGGTTACTGTAAGGCATGCGATGCATGTTAGAGGAATGGTAGGCCATCATGCAGGGATGAGCTACCTTTGAATATGCATGTGTCATTATAGCCATTCGAGAAATGTGCCATTGATTTTGTAGGCCCGATTCAGCCTCCAAGAAAGAAGACGGGTGCACAATATATCATCACTGTGACGAAGTATTTGACCAGATGGGTAGAGGCACAACCCGTGAAGGACTGTACAAAGGAACAACAACGAAATTCATCTTTGAATATGTGCTAACTAGGTTTTTTTTCTTGAATATTTTGATGGGCAATCATGGTACACATTTCCTTAATGAAACGATCAACACGCTGACAGGGGAATTCCACATTTATCATCAAAAGAGCATGCCATATCACCTGCAGGCTAATGGGACAGTTGAAGCATTTAATAAGATATTGGAGAACACGCTGACGAAGGTTTGAAATGCGCAAAGGAATGACTAGGATGTGTGCGTTCCCGCGGTGCTATGGGCTTACAGAACGACTTGTAAGAAATTGACTGGGAAGACACCCTTCAGGTTGGTTTATGGCATAGAATGTGTGATGCTAAAGGAGTATATTGTACCTAGTCTAAGCATAGTGGCATTCATAGGGATGGCAGATTGTGGAGCCCTGGAAGAGAGGCTTGTGCAAGCTGACAGAGCTTCAAGAAGGTAGGTTTTTAACTGGATTCCATCAGCAAGTTCAGAAGGAGCACGAAAAGGTATGGCATAATCAACACATCAAACTGCGCACCTTCAACGTAAATGATTTGGTTTTATTATATGATAACAAGTTTGATAAATTTCCAGGAAAATTTTAGATGCATTGGTTGGGGCCATATGTCATCAAAGAGCTTACCGATGGTGAAGCAGTTCAACTGGTGAAATTGAATGGAGATCTATTTCTCGGAAAGGTAAATGGCAGCCAATTGAAGCCATACACTGGGCATCCGTCCATATCACTATATGATGGAAGCACAGTCTTAGCACTCTAGGTAGCTGAAAGGAGGCATGGGGCTATAAACTACAATGCTTGAGTTGTAGAGCTACGTGATTGGGGGATTGCATGGGATGGAAGAATGTCACAGCATCAACAAAAGCGCGAAGGAAGAGGCGCTATAAGAGGAGAGACCACACAGGGCAACTAGAAAGTGATCGTTGCGGTCACTATTCACGATTTGATAGTGAGAAAATGGCTAAGAGGAGCTGGGGGGTGGCGACATTTAAGGAGGAATTTAAATGCGAGATCTTTGAAAATCTGCCGCCAATTTAGCATTTATGAATGGATTTTGGGAGGAATGGTCAGATTTGAATTCAAATTTTCCTATAAATTACAAATGGCCCCTCAATGAAAAACACTTTGCATTATGAGAATTAAGGTGTCCAGCTATCGGTTGCACATGAACCCTGCGAGTTTTGAGGCTTTGGTGGCCAGTTCAGTGTTTGAAGGTTGCCTAAGGAAACCCAGGAGCTCCATAATAGCTTGATGTCGACACCCATAGAAACTGCAAGTGCTCGAGGATCGATGGCCTCTGAGGGAGCTTCCCCTGAGGTCGTAAGTGTGGAGTTGCCCGCTGCAGTGTTGAGATCACCAAGGTCGCTTAGGACAAAGCCTACACCGGCAGGAGAGGCTTCCAAGGTGAAGAAGGACAAATAGAAAGTGACACAATGAGTGCGTGAGTCACCAAGGAAGCACTAGAATAAAGAGAAGTCCACCATGTAGGAGAAAGGCAAGGTGGTCAACCTAGAATCCGATGAGGGCATCGAAGAAACGATCATTGGCATAGAGGACATAAACATTAAGGGTGTAGACCCTATCTAAAATCTACCAAAATACATTCCTCCACGTCGGGGTAAGATGAAGATCCCAAAGGACCCAGACAAGTGAAAATTTATGCTTAATACACCTCTGCTACCATAAAAGTTTGTGTTTGAAGGACCACACTTGGCACACGTCCCCCACCTAAAACTTGAAGGTTGGGACTTGGCGGACATGGAGTGATTCCCCCACCAGGCTACTAATAGTTTCATGTAAAGGGTATTCTATAAGGATTCAGGTGTCACCGCGCTGGAGCCGGTGAAGTGGATTCGTGGGGTGGAGAAGGCAGGAATTTTGAACCTTCTATGGGTACCACATTACCACCGGGCGCCCATAAAATTGATAGTTATCAAACAGTTGTTGTGCTTGGTGCACGACTAGTGCCTTTGGTTGGAGGAGTTTATCCCTATAATTGATATGCTAATCCATAGGATCACCCGGCTACCCCATTCAGGGCTGAATCTGGCTAGGTCATTTGGTGGAAATGTGGACGAGTTCGACCTCACCAAGAGGATGAAGGACACATTTAAGCTTGTTAACAAACCGCGTGAATACTTAATTTCAAGCATAACCGACCCTGCAGTGAAGGTAGCCACCTGAATATTGGCTGGGAAAGTAATGAGGAAGTTTCGTGTAGATGAGGCATCGACATCAGTTGTTTCATTAGCGGCCCAGTGTGCGGAGAGCATACAATTCAATTGGGTGTGCTACCTCTGTAGCGAGTTCCTCGCGAATTGCAGAATCACAACAAAATGTTTCACTACTCTTGGTGGTCATTCTCAATGGTGTTGGTTGCGTGGCAGTTGCTAGAGGAGAGTTAATTTCCTCCAATTGTGACAGATTTTCCAGAAGAAATAAAGTTTTCTTTGCTTTGGGTCAGGAAAGATGCTGAACAGGCCCATGAGAGCAATGTCTTCTGGGTTTTGATGGAGATGATAATCAATATGGCCATCAACTGCAAGCCAGGATTTTCACCAACTGTCTTTGAGTAGTTGTCAGGATACACAGAGTTCAAAGTGGATTTCCACTATATCTCCATCCGGGCGCAGAAGGACCCAGAACAGAAACGGTATGATCTTCCATAGCTTGCGATGGATGATGCCATAATCGTGGTCCTCGATTGTTGGTCAGCCAAGTGGCACATGACCTCAGATTTCTTAGCTGAGTCTAGTGAGTCCATAGGAAAGCAGAAGAAGGGAGAAGCCCAGTATAAAATGCAACAGTTGGCTGAAAAATGTAAAAAGGAGACTGAGGACAAAGCAAGAGCAGAAGCAGAGCATGTCACAAAGGAATGGGAGGAAGAGTGCGACTATGACAAAAGTCATAAGTCTTCTTTGCCACAGACAGAGGAAGAGGAGCAATTTGAATAGGGTGGTGGAGACCAGGAGAGCACCCCCTTTCGAGTAAAATTGAATCGGGAGTAGGAGAAATAAGGACCGCGAAAGAAGGATAAGACTACTAAGTCATTTCTTGACCTGATCACCATGACAGAAGGTGACTTAGATGACATTAGGGATAAGGTCAGGGATGCTACCTTGGAACTGCTACTGCAGTTTGAGCAACAAAATAAAAATGCCTTGGTGGCCATTCAGATGGGTCTGGATGAGTTGCAGATCCAAACTACTCAATTGCAGGCCGGTGTAAAGCAGGGCAGTGCGAGGTTGACTAGTTTGGTGCCGGGGACAATTGGAACAGCAGAGATGCTTCGCTCCTTGGATACTCGTGCTGTCGCGCTACCTGATGGAGTCCTAAGAGTGGAGACAGAGGCTGACAGGGCTACCTTAAGGAACATTGGTCTCAACTTGGCAGAGAACAGTGCGAGGTCTGAGAATAGTGCAAGGCAGTTGTTAAGAATGTAGTGGCTGCAGTAGATATTGCGGTGGAAGATTGCACTGCTCTCTTTGAGCAATCGTTGGAGGTACTTACCAATCTACAGGAAGACCCTAACTTGCAGAGGTTAGCAACCAAGGCAAGGGAATTATAGCAATAGTATGACGAGGCAAGAGCGGTGACGCGTACCGTCTCTATCACACAGAAATTGGCAAAGCTGCAGGAGGCGAAGGAATTGAAATAACATGCGAATGCAGCGTGGAAAAGAGGAGAAGTACTCCAGGACAAATTGGGGCCTTGGTTAGATGAGGCTTATGTTCTCACTACCACCATTTAATAAATTTTGACTAGCCTGTAGACAACATAACAAAAGATCGAGGCCGATAGTGTAGGACCAACAACGGAGCAGTTGGTAGAGCAGGTTAAGCAGGCAGTGACACAGTGTACTGCTGAAGTTTCAGTGGTGCAAGTGGATTTGGGAGGTCTTCACAACAATATCTCCATGCCATCAGAGTGACTGAGGGGCGAGTCACCATATTTGTGTTGGGGCCCTGTTGGAATAGGGTCCCCTAGGGTCGATTTTGGGGTAGAAAGCCCAAGTTTTTGTATGTAAAGTGTAAAGTCTCCGCATTTTTTGGTCGCGGAGCGCGAAGATGTAAATTTTCATAAAGGGTTTCCTCCCTTCTGTTATGTAAGTTGTGTTAGCTTTAGAAGATCCACCCATGGTCTGCAGACCATGGGATTGTATAAAAAGGAGATTCTTACAAGAGTGTAAGGCAGATTGCAATCGATGATGAATGTAATGGGTCATTAGTGAAAAGAGAGAAGAGTCTTGGAGTAGAAGAGGGGTTTTGCAGTTGTGTGCGTAGAGGCCTAGGGTAGAATTCTGCAGCTGAGTGCGCGGACCCCTGCAGCTGAGTGCACAGGGTAGTTAGAGTCTATAAGAAGATATGAAGCAAATATGAATGAATGCAATTATGTTATGCTGAATAATGGGTTTAAGATTTATGCTATATTGATGCGTGAATCTATATGTTTTACATTGTTATCTGTCTGCAAATAGTAATATCTGTTGACACAAAGGACATATTAATGCATATTGAAGTTATCAGATACTTAAGCCGATGTGGGTAAGTATGAACGCATGGGTAATTACATGGGTTTGTAAGTAGATAAATCACCTGTTTAGGGTCCACGAAAGATGATCGTAGACTTTCATGATGGTATAGAAACCGAATAAATGAGGTATGTTGATAAGCCCTAAAAGTCTTATCAATCTGTTCAAATTAAGAGTTATGGTATAAAATGACATCACTACCATCTCTGGGTGTGAAAATTTGGTTCCTTCATCCTGCCATACTGATTTGGGGGAGACTTTAGTCCATGCTCTGCAGATTGATGCTGAAAGGGATAGTAGTGTAGGGATTTTTTTGGCTAATTAACATTGAACCTGGGTTAGGGCCCACTAAGCCAATAGTAAAATTAATCTTAATTGAATCAAGTTTTGTGGATGGTTGGAGAGTGATCCTAGACTCTACTTTGTTAGACTGTTTTTGACTTTATATTTAATTTTATGCTACGACCAAACTAGACTAACTAAGAAAGAATGTACACAAGAGATCTATTCTATTTAATTGAAAATGAATGATGTTTGAATTTAGATGCCAAGAAAAAGGCTGTCACGCTTTAACTAATGCAACTTCACTCAAACAAGAACTAAACTAATAAGCTAGAAAACAACCAAACTGTGAAATGAGACAGCTGAATTATACTAGCTAGAAAGAAAATGAGATGATCAAACTATACCAAGTAGAAAGAAAATGAAATAAAAAAAAATTATGCTATGTAGAAAGCAAATGAAACTGCTGATGTAGACAACAGTTTAATTGTGAATTCCATTATACTGCATTTTAAAACATAAAACAGAGCGTCCATAATTTAACTTTAAGAAATCAAAGGAGATATATACGCAATGGATCAAAGACTTGAACCGGATGTAGGGGCTCTCCATGAGACACTCAACAATATTTAATCAATGTAGCATGGAAAATATGAACCAAAGTCTATTCATCACAAATAGTTTTGTCAGGATGTTCTTCAAAATTTACATACAGTGGCGCACACCAAAACACAGAGAGGCCATTGTTCTTATAACATTCTTCAAATAATAGTATGAGAGTTTTAATCCTACATGTCTTTTATTACAATCCCTAGTAAACCAAACTATATCGATTAATAATCGCTTTGCTATTTGGAAAAGCAAATCGATAAGATTTCAAGAAGTTCGGACTCTGTTCTAGCATATACTCTTACAATTGACTTTGAGGTTGATCATATTACAGTGCGATCTTATTGAGGGGTTGGATGGGGAGAATAGGAAAGAATCCATGAGGGATCATTCCCCATCCATCCATATCTTCTTTTGCTGAGTTGGTGCACTTGAACCTTGTCAACAATGGAGGTAGCTACAGAAATGTGGATTAGATGTAGAATTAGGCCAATTCCGAAGCTGAATGCAAACATTAACAAAAAAATAAGGTATATAGAGAAAATATGAAAAAGAGGACATGTACGTGCTTACCTTAACAAAACTTTATGTTTATTACATTTATTTAGGTGATAGGAATAGGAGAAAGGAAGACGTATAGGCAAAAAGGGTGTTAGGGTAAAGCAGTCCTTGGACTCTACATTCCCCCACACTGGAGGTTTTGTATGTCCTCATACAATTCATCATTGTCATTCTCTTGTGCCTTTTGGTTATCATATTATGGATTCACTTTCTTCTTCTTTTTGACAACCACTGGCATTCTTGGTTTCTTCATGTGGATTTTATATTTTAGGTTGATGGTTTCTCTTTGCATTGCCCTATTTTCTTTCTTCAACTTCTTGTTCTTTTTGTACCATAAAATCAGGTGAATAATAAGGTTGTCACTCTTTTAAATTTGAATCCCATTCTATGCTTTAAGTGTTTGATTTTAATTTTTAAGGTATTTGTTCAATGTATCTAGCTCAAAGATATCTTGCTTTAAAATATTAGATGTTGAAGGTTCTTGTGGCTCATTGAACTAATTACTTCCTTCTCCTAGACTTTGGATTGACTCTTTAGTTGCTTCTTCCTTCTTTTCTAATGACTCTATGTAGTCATAAATTTCCTGTTGAATAGGATCAACACCTGAACTGTGCACTGGACTTCTTGGAGGTGAAATGTAGGGGGGTGATGACACCCTTGGTGACAATTTTGGTGATCCTTTTGGAAAGTCTTCAGGTTCTTCAGTTGGCTCCTTCTTCTCAAGATCGATATATTCTACAGCTCTTGAGACTGCTTGTTGCATCATGTTCAATCTGGTACTTATTCTTAGACCTGAGGTTGGCAATCCATAATTTTTCCTCTTTTTAGCTTTTGGATTCTCTTTCTGAGGAAGGATCTTGGTTTGGGATAAATCCTCTATTCTTTTGCTAGCTTTCTTTCTTCTAAGATTCCCTTTTTTCATTTTCTACAAAATATCCACTATGGATAGTTCATCCTCGAATAATTCCTATTAAGATTGGGGTTCTTGTTATTTTATTATTTCCATTGTTCTTTTCCTTCCCCTGATGGTTTTACTACCACTGGGTTGTTCATTAGTTCTTTCTTCAAAATGATTCCTTACTAGAAAATTTTCCTAGTTGTCATCTATACTCTAAAGGTGAAACTCAATCAAGATCTTTATCAATCCATTATGGTACATGGTATTATGTATAAATTAGATTTTCTTTTGAACATTCATGGAAATTTTCTTAAGACTATGCAAGAGGAAATACCGGAGATTCATTTGATGTTCCTTAAGAAAATTCATCATTATCATAATGTCGTAGAAAAACATGTATCCAAACTGACTTTCACAAGTAATAAATTTATGAAGTACAAGGAGAAAATTCCTTTATTTACTCTTAAGGGATGTACTAGGAATACCTTTTTGAATATAGTGTTGTCCATGTTTGTATTTTTCAAGAAGACTTTTCAATCTTCCCCATTGATTCCTCTGTTTTTGAACCATTTTCTCCACTTTTGGGTAATTCAATAGCTACTACAATTAGGGACTCTGTTATGGTGTGTTATCAGGAAATCTAGTGTCCACTCAGAGCTGCTAGTCCCACTAAGATTGGTAGCTATCTTAGAAACAAACAAACTAAAACCACTTTCGCTTTCCTTTATGAGAAGTAGATAAGAGGGGAACAAAGGACACCAACCTCAGTATTGTGCTTGGTTCCTTGCTTGGTTCCTCTCCCTTCTCATATATCTTCGCCACTCCTTCTTCGTCTACCCAGCGTCAAAGAGCACCTGTGGAATCAAAGAAGCATAATACTATTGAATAACAGAGATCTAAAATCATAAGCAATACAGGACCAGATATGTATTGACCACACAAATGCATATATCATCAAACATACTAGAATGTGGAGGAAAACTTGAATAACTTTATTAATATCAAGAATAGCAAAGAGGATTACAACCAATGTTCTGACCCAGCGTCATCCTCTCAGCATGAAAGCCTTCTTCACCTCATTAAAAGCTTAGATCACCCAACACTATGATATTGCACAAGGAAACCAATAGCGCTTCCTTACAAGATACAAGATTCCAGCCTCTGGATCTCTGGATGAGGGATCCATATATAGATGATTGTAGGGGGGTGAGTCAGATTCTGTGATTTTGATTAGTGTCTTCTCTCTGATAGTTCTTGATTCCACTTGGATATTGATGATATCTTACTCATCCCTAGGCAAATTCAGAGAGGCAAGTGTCAGAGGAGAAGTTTCTGGAAGATTCCATGATCATCCACCTTGCAAACTGTCTCTGCCAT
>APFE031334979.1:2324-50283 GCA_000404065.3 Pinus taeda
ACATGGCAGCCACTCATGCAAGAAAGGAAGCAGTTTGGTTGCAGAGATTGTGTTCAAGTATGGGGTTAGTACAGGGAGCTATAAGGATAGACTGTGACAGCCAAAGTGCAATTTCTTGGCAAAGAACCCTGCATATCATTCAAAGACAAAGCACATTAATGTTCAGTATCACTTTGTGAGGGATATGATAGAAGACAAAAAGGTGTTGCTGGTAAAGGTGGACACTTTGAAGAATACTGCAGATGCATTGACAAAATCTGTGAGCTCTGAGAAGTTCTCTTGGTGTAGAGAAACAATGGGCATTGTAGGGCTGGATAAATGACTAAGCTCTCTTGTGGAAAGAAAACAACAAGTGGTAGAATGTTGGGTTGTGTTATATTCTTTCCACGACTAGCCCACGTAGTGAATCGGGGGGTTAGAGGGGAGGCAGAGCCTCCCCTTTATTGCGCTGATTGCACAGCGGGGGGTTTGAGGGGGGTGGGTAGCCCCCCTCTACGGGGTCTGGGGCAACGTCTCGGGAAAAAAAAAATTGGACCATATATTAGGTTGGGCTGACCTACCTATGGTTTTGTGCATGATTTTCGCACATGGTTTTGGATGCGATGGTTTTCGGTCCATAGTTTTGGACACGATGGTTTACGGTCCATGGTATTGGATGCTTCGGAATGTATAAATATGTATTGTAACATTGAAAGGAACATAATGAAAAATCAAGCTGGTAATCCCGGTTTTGGAATCCAGGGGAAAATCTCTTTGTATATGTGTTTTATGTGTTATGCTCTCGCATTGTTTATTTTCTTTGTTTTAGAATTCGTGTGTAGATAATTTTTGTACGAGGTTAAAACCTACAATAACATGCATGTCAGTTGTATATGTGTTAATTATGCATGCATTGTGATAGTCATTATTATAGTAGTGTCATCATGTAGAGGTTGATGATGTTGATATTGAGATGATTGATATGTTGATTTCATTATATATACATGTGTTGTGCTAATACAGACTGATTTTGCAGACAAGATAGCCTCCCATGAACTTCATTGAGATATGTTGAGTATGTTTATATTTGGTTATCTAACATGGTATGTTTGTAAGAAGTAGAGGATCAAATATGACAAGAAAAATGGTGGAATACAGTTCACATGATTCTCCCTACAGATCAGATGAACAACATGGTTATAATTACTCCCTTGACATAGCAGATACATTAAGAAGTTTGTAAGCAAAGATCAGAAGTTGTAAAGCAAATAATGACAAGATCATTCAATCACAGGAAATATTTAATAGGGAACAAGAAAAGCAAGTAGAGGTTAGTGTATTCATCCTTCAGAGTCTATCAAATTTGAAGAGTTAGGGACCACTTAGAATCAGTCATGGAAAGGAGGAAAGGCCCAATGGGGCATATGGCAGCGAGTCTCAATCAGGATAGAGGTTTGACATGGATGATACAGTCAGAGATGGTAGGTCCTTGGATACACTTGATAGGAGGGGTAAGGATCGTGGGTTCTATTCTAGTTTTGGTTCAGAGAGACAACGTTGTCATCACCATCACCATTCGTATAGGAGGAGTGAGAAGCAGTACTTTCCAAAGGAGTTCAATAAAGAAAAGCCTCCTACATTTGATGGAGAAATGAAGAAGTCACAAGGTGCAGAAGCTTGGTTTATTGGGATGAATAAGTTATTTCAGTTGCCTGATTACTCAGAGAATATGAAAGCCAGGATAGCTACTTTCAGTCTTAAAGGGAAAGAAAAAAATTGGTGGGAAGATGTAAAGAGCGTTAGAGACATTAAATAAGAGAAGCTAACATGGAGTGAGTTCGAGAGACTTTTCAAGAAGAAGTGTCTATCTGAGAGATACTATTATGACAGGGTAAAGGAATTCATGAGTTGAAGATGGGATCTATTATGACCAATGAGGAGTGCACTAACAGATTCTTGGAGTTGTTGAGATATGTGCCTTATCTTAAGGAGGAGAAAGAAAATATTCAAAGATTCATTAGTGGGTTTCCAGTATCATTCAAAGACAAGATTATGTTTGATGAGCCTAGATTGCTGGAGTAAGCCATCAGAAAGTTGAATCATTGTTATGAGAAATCGAAGCGCAAGACTAAGTCGAAGCAGGATTGGAATGGTAATGAGAAGAATAAAGGAAAGTGGGTTAAGAAGAGAGGAAAACCACATGATAGAGATGACAAGGAGAATGCAACACTACACAAGAAGTTCAATGCAGTTGACAAAGGATAGGGATTTCAGGTTGAGGAACATCATAAGGGTGATGACAGGAATCCTTTATAGTTTTGGACTAGTGGCAAGGATCATTGTAGGGGATATTTTCCACAGCATCAGGCTAGAAGACCACAAATTTACAGTGCTCAGGAGGCACAGACAGTGGGGGATGTTGGACAGAGTATTCCTCATATTTATGTAGTGTTGGATGATAAGCAGGTTGATCATTAGGCATCTATTATCGATATGGAAGGTAAACTTTGTGATCAAGTTGTTTCTATTTTGATTGACCCTAGATCTAACTATAGTTATATCATTCCTGACCTGGTGGATAAGTTTGGTTTGAATAAAGAAGTGCATGCAGAGTATTGGTTAGTGAAGTTGGATACAGGTACTAAGAAAAGAGTTAATCATTGGGTAAGAGCTTGTGCATTTCAATTGAATGGTACGCCTATATCATCACATCTAAATATGCTTCCGTTGGGATCATACAATATGTTGTTGGGTATGTATTGGTTATACATTCACAAGACTAAGGTGGATTTCTATGATACAGCTATTTAGTGCTTGGATGATGATGGAGAGAAGAGAATCTTGTATGGTAAGGATAGGCCTACATCAGCGAGGATGGTTATAGTTATGCAGGACAAGAGCAGTAGAAGGAAAGGATGTGTATTGTTTGTAGTTCATATTTCCAGCGACAAAGGTAATGATGTTGAGGATGTTGAAGTCTTGAAGAGGTATCCAATTTTGCAGCAATTTCAAGATGTATTTCCAAGAGAGATCTCAAAGTTACCGCCTCATAGGGAAGTGGAATTTTCTATTGAGTTGATGTCGAGAATAGAACCAGCATCAAAGGCACCGTATAGGATGAGGACTCCAAAGTTAGTGGAACTGAAGTTGCAGTTGAAGGAAATGCTTGACAAGGGATACATAAGTCCAAGTGTGTTGCCTTGGGGTAAACCAGTGTTGTTTGTGAAGAAGGATGGTACTCTCAAGTTGTGCATTGATTACAAGCAGTTGAACAAGGTGACAATCAAGAATAGCTAGCCTTTGTTACAGATTGATGACTTGTTTGACTAGTTGAAGGGAGAAGCAGTGTTCTTGAAGATCGACTTGAGATCAAGATATCATCAAGTACGCATAAAAGAAGAGGACATCTTCAAGACTATTTTCCGGACTAGGTATGGGCATTACGAATTTGATGTGGTTCCTTTTTGGTTTGACCAATGCTCCAGTTACTTTCATGTGTTTGACGAATAGTGTGTTGTGTCATTATCTGGACAAGTTTGTGATAGTATTCATTAATGATATATTGATATATTCTAAGAATGATGAAGAGAATGCAAAACATTTGACAATAGTGTTAATACTATTGAGAGAGCACCAGTTGTATGCCAAATTTAGCAAGTGTAGTTTATTTCAGGCAAAAGTTCATTACTTGGGACATGTTGTTTCCAAGGAAGGTATAGCAGTGTATCCATAAAATATCAAAGCTATCATGGAATGGGAAACTCCTAAGAATGTGGATGAGGTCAGATCATTCATGGGATTAGTAGGTTATTACAAGAGGTTCATTAGGAACTTCTTATGAATTATCTATCCTATTACATCTTTATAGAGGAAAGGAAATAAATTTGAATGGACAGAGGAATGCGTAGCTAGTTTTGAGCAGTTGAAGCAGTTGATTAAAAATTCTCAAGTTCTAAAGATTGCAGATCCTAACATAAATTTTGTGGTGTTTACAGATGCTTGCAAGAGGGGACTTGGTGGCACCCTGATGCATGAGGGACAGGTAGTATGTTATGAGTCAAGGAAATTGAATGAGCACGAGCAAAACTATGTGACGCATGATCTTTAGTTGGAAACGATCATCTATGCCTTGAAGATGTGGAGGCACTATCTTCTTGGCATGAGGTTCATTTTGATGAGTGATCATAGTGGGCTAAGATACTTGTTTGAACAACCAAATATGAATGTCAGGCAAGCGAGGTGGTTGGTCACGCTCAGTGAGTTTAATTTTGAGATCAATTACATTAAGGGTAAATAGAATAGGGTTGTATATGCCCTTAGAAGGAGAGTGTAGGTAAATCACATTGCAACTATGAGTTCATATTGTATAGACTTGAAGGAGTAGATCTTGCAAGTGGGACAAGAGGATGAAAGGTACCAATAGCTTAAGCACAGGTTACAGTAGCAAGGTATAGGTGAACAGGATGTGGACTGTGATCTCACAACAAATGGTTTGGTTAGATTTAGGGACAAGATGTATGTTCTGGACAACAGTGAGCTAAGATACTTGTTTGAACAACCAAATATGGATGTCAGGCAAGCGAGGTGGTTGGTCACGCTCAGTGAGTTTAATTTTGAGATCAATTACATTAAGGGTAAATAGAATAGGGTTGTATATGCCCTTAGAAGGAGAGTGTAGGTGAATCACATTGCAACTATGAGTTCATATTGTATAGACTTGAAGGAGCAGATCTTGCAAGCAGGACAAGAGGATGAAAGGTACCAATAGCTTAAGCACAAGTTACAGTAGCAGGGTACAAGTGAACAGGATGTGGACTGTGATCTCACAACAAATGGTTTGGTTAGATTTAGGGACAAGATGTATGTTCTGGACAACAGTGAGCTCAAGAAACTTATCTTGAGGGAATTTCATGCCATGTTGTATTCAGGTCACTCAGGATATCAAAATACATTAACAACAGTTAATAAGTTCTAGCATTAGCCAAACCTGAAGAAAGAGTTAGGGGAGTTCATTGCTAGGTGTTTGGATTGTCAATAGGTAAAAGTATAATGTAAGCATCCAGGTGGTTTAATACAACTGATTCTTATTACAGAGTGGAAATGGGAGGTCATTTCCATGGATTTCATTATAGGTTTGTCGAGGACATATCAACAGCATGATTCCATTATGGGTGTGGTTGACAGGTTGACCAAGGTAGCTCACTTCATTCCAGTGAATTCAAATAATTCAAATAGTGAGGTAGCATGGGTCTTTATCAAGGAAATAGTGAGTTTGCATGGTATTCCTAGGAAGATTGTGTCATACAGAGATCCCAACTTCACTTCCAATTTTTTGAAGGAGTTGTTTACATGGTTGGGTATATAGTTGGCCTTTAGTACAACTTATCATTTGCATACAGATGGAAAAACAAAGAGGGTCAACAAGATTTTGGAGGATATATTGAGGATGTATGCCATGCATCAACAGAGGAGGTGGGAAGAGTATCTCCCACTAGTGGATTTTTCTTATAACAATGGATATTAAGAGCCACTAAGGATGAGTCTGTTTGAGGCACTATATGGACGGAGTTGTAACACTCCCATAAGTTGGAGTGATATAGTGAATAGGGTGTTGATTGGATCGGACATGTTGGTAGAGATGGAACAGGAAATTCAGGTTATTAAAAAGAATCTAAAGGCAGCACAAGATAGGCAGAAGAGTTACGTAGACCAACACATGAAATTTGAGTTTTAGGTTGGGGAACATGTGTACTTTCACATCAAGCCTAAGAAGAGCTCCTTGAGGATTGGATCATATGCCAAACTGGCACCTCGGTATTGTGTGCCTTTCGATATCCTTGAGAGGATTGGACCAGAGACCTACCGACTTACATTGCCTCCGACAGTGAAATTCCATGATGTTTTTCATGTCTCATTGCTTAAGAAGTATGTGAAAGATGTTGATCATCTAATTAAATAGTCTATATTGGAGTTTGAGCCAGATGGAGGATTCAAACCGGAACCTCAGTGCATTTTGCCACAAAATATGCTCATGCTCTGGATTTGAGCAATCGAGCAAGTTACAGTGCAGTGGAATCACTTTGGGCCCGATGAAGCTACATGCGAGATGGATGATCATATGCGGGCTATGTATCCTTGATTATTTGTCAGTTGAGGGAGAGGAGCTTTGGTATATGTATATGTGTATATATTTATGTATGGTTGTTATTGTAAATATCACAATGAGATATGTTATAAAGCTCAAATAATTGGTATAGTTGTAATGTTGTCATGTTTATTATGTTAAATTTTTTCTTTTTAGTGGGATGTTCAGTGTAAATACTGCATCAAGCTAAGTTATAAAACTCCATGGACAATATGATTTGGTTTTCAATGGTCTCACTGGTCATAGGTGTCATAGAACACTAAGGACAGTGTTCCCTTAAGGGGGAGGGGTTTGTAACAACCCCGTGTTAAAATTTCATGTAATAAAGTTAATAAAGGCAAAAATAAGATCAAGGTCATGGGACACATATTCCACACTGAATGTTGGGCACAACATAGTGATGGGGTATCACTTATGATTAATAAATGGATATGGAAATTGGCAAAGGTATTGGAAAAGAAAAGTGGCATTAATTGGTATTTATTTATGAAAATAATGGAAAAAGGGAAAAAGGAAGGTGAAAGGTCACAAATTTGCATGTGAGGAAAATTAGAGGAAATGAAAAAAATAGAGGCCTCAATGATAAAAAGGCTTATGAGGACTAGTTCACAACCTTTTGTTAGTTTTAGCTTGAAACCCTATTCTATTCTCTCACTCTCTCATACTCTTGTATACTTAGGGAATTCTTGGGGCATGCTTGGAGCACTCTAGCATACTTTGGATTTGGAGAAAGAAGGCAAAGGAAAGCCATAAATTGCAAGGGAACATGTGGATCAACAACTACAGTTGGATTTCTTTGCAATAACAGGTTGCATGTGTGATTTCCTTGTTGATTTATGGATGCACAGTATATGCATGTCATTGTCTGGTTATGTTCTGTCATTGGCATGGAGGATTGCCTGGATTGATAGTGGTTTAGCCTTGCATTTCCATTTCCTGGATAGCCATGGTGTTGTGGGTTTTTCCATCTTGATTTTTTTCTAGTTGGTGCTCATAATTCCTTTTGGTTGTGGGTTGGTACAAATGCTCTGGAATCCCTGGAACAACTTGGTTTGAGTTACTAGTCCTCGAGCCTAGGTTGGGAAAAACACTCTGGAGCCCTTGGTGGGTTGAGTTGCTAGTCCTTGGAGTTGGGTTGGACAAATTATTTGGAGCCCTAGAAGTTTGTGGTTTGAGTTACTATTTCCTAGAGCCCTGGACAGCTAGGTAGAGACCAATCTGGTTGGTGTTAGTGATGTCCGACCGTGAGGTGGAATCACCATGTAACACCACCTCCCAAATTTACCCACTTTCACCGGCTTGTTGGGGTAAACATGAGTGCAAGGCTACTATAACATGACTCAACCTCTTAAGTGTAGTTAAGGAAGTGGAATCGACAACGTGAAACTTTATTGACTTCCCTCAGGTGCTAGAGGACCTCCAGGAACTAAACAACCACTCCATGTGCGCAAACCCTAAGATAACTTCTTTTGTCAATGATATGGAACCCCAGTCGCTTTCACAACAAGGCAAGCTAATGACTATAACCCTCAAGTTGCATGGATGACCCTGCCTCCTAGCAACTGTAGACTAATTTACTCAGTTATGTGCATGCGACCCCGAGATTTGAGCCACTTTTTTAGGGCTAGGATCCAGACCTCTACCAAAACTTGATAAAACTTTCAAAAATGATAAATGACACAAGGACAAATCCTCTAACACAAAACTTAGACAAGGACTTCACCTAACCAAGTCTAATCATGACAGTCATTTTGTCAAACACATAATGAATATGGAATCTACAGGTCATGAATGCATATATAAACATAGGGATATGATACTTATATGAGAATCATCAAGAAGGTCTAATTCCCTCTCATAATAGTTGCAATAACATCTATTAGTTCATTCATTCAATAACCATTCATTTTCCAACAAAAACGTGATAAGAGCCATAACTTGAATCTATCATAAAACCATGCTTATAACCAGAACAATAACAATGATAGAAAAATCATTAAATGCACATCTTAACAAGTACATTCACTCCTAAAATACAAGAGGAATTTAGCTCTTATGAACATATGCAAAATCCAACCAAGTCAGGGACTTTGATCGTACCACCTGATTATAGATTGGGCTGAACCAAATCTTTCTTTCAGCCAATCACCCTCATGCCATGTTCCAAGCATGAATGTGGAATCTCATGGAATAAACCAATCCATAAAAAACCAATGGAATCCATAGTTTAAACCACCTCCACCCTCACCCTACTGTGATCTCACCTAAACTGGTTCCGAGATCACAAAACCAAACCAAACTTGGATGCCTCAGAATTCCTTCACCATCTCCTATGGAATTTTCCTATCTCCATGCACCTGTTGAGGGCATCCTGAGAAAACCATCTCCACCCCCAACCCTTGGGATTTTCCTAAGACCACCTCACCTAGATCCAAAACCTTATGGCAATCCAAATTTTAACCAATAGTGAATCCCATCACACCATGGCTATCCAAAAATGGAAAGGCAAGGTTGAAACCACTGTCAAACCTGAGAAAACCCATGTCAACGACAACAAATGAACCAAATACACACATGCATGTACCATGCATACCAAAACCGTCTAGGATATCACACATGCAACCTGTTGCCTGCAAGTATTCCCGCTGAAGTCGCTTCATCCAACACTTCCTTGCTTTCCTTTGTTTTCCTTGTCCTTCCTTTGCTTGCTTGCTTGCCTTCTCCTCTTAGTGCTCTTATCCTCTATGAAACCAATTCCAAAACTCAACCCATAAAAGGCTGACGAAAGGCTCAAAAATGATGCTTTGATGCCCTTTTATTATTGATGCCTCTAATTTCTTCATTTTTCCTCTATTTTCCTTCAATTTCCTCCACACATGCAACTTGTGACCTTTCACCTCCCTTTTCTCATATTTTCCTTTATTTTTATAAAATAAATGACAATAATGTCTTTTTGCATTTTCAAAACGTTTGTCAATGCCTTTGCTAATTTCCTTAGCCATAATAACAAACAAGTGATTCCCACTAGGATGCTTTGCCCAACATTCATCTTGGAATATGCGTCCCATGACCTTGGTCTTATTTTGCCTTTATTAAATTTATTACATGAACTTTTAACCCGGGGCTGTTATAGACTAGTTGAGGGTTGAGGCGGTTTGGCCTCTGGAAGCCATGGTTTGGTTTTGCTTGGTTTACTCCATGAGATCCCAAATTCATGCTTGGAATATGGCATAGGGGTGATTGGCTGAAAGAGAGATTTGGTTCATCCCAATCCATGGTCAGGTGGTACGTGGAAGTCTCTGACTTGGTTGGATTTTGCATATGTTAATAAGACCTTTTCTCCTATTGTACTCTTATGAGTACCTGTACTTGATATTATGTGGATTTGATGGCTATTTTATCATGGTTTATATGTTATTCATTTGATGTTTATTTGATGTATATTGTCTATTGATCTTGACATATTTTGATTAGTTGCTGAATGGTTAATGAATGCATGAGCTAACAAATGTTATTGCAGCTATTGTGAAAGGGAATTAGACTTTCTTGGCGATTCTCATATAAGTTTCAGACCCCCATGTTCATATATGCATTCATGACCTGTAGATTACATATTCACCATATGTTTGATGAAATGACTATCATGGTTAGGCCTAGATAGGTCAAGTCTTTGGTCAAGTTTTGTATGATTGGATTTGTCTTGATGTAATTTATCATTCTAGAAAGTCTCACTGAGTTCTGGGCAGTGGTCTAGAGGCTGACTTGGATTTTAGGCTCAAAATCTGGGACCGCACCCCTTTTGAACTAGAGAAATTAGGTTGCAACCGCATGGATGAAATGTTATACATGCAGTTGGAGGCTCCCAGCCACATGGAGGCCTTGTTTTGGGTGAGGTTGTGGTCCCAGGGATGAGAAAAAGAGGTCTAGCTCAGGGTTTGGCCACCTGGGGTGGTTTTTCAACCCCTGAGTGACCTATAACCCCTGTAGGATGTCATGAGTTGTTATTTTTCGTTAGTAATCAACCCCACTTCCTTAAGTGGATCTAGGAGGTTGGGTTAGGTCATAGTAGATCTCCCTCTCATGTTTACCCTGGCAGGCCGGTGAAATTGGGTAAATGTGGTAGGGGTGGCCACATGCAATGATTTTCCCCTAAACACCAAAAAAATGCATCTCAATGGCCCTAAAAGGAAACCCAATTATATATAAAGGTTAATCCTTGCATGGCCAAAAACAATGATGGGTTTCACCCCATACTTCATTTGTTAGTTTACCAAGTTCTCAAGCCATTCTTATCACACCATGTTATAATATGGTATGTTTTCCTGATGTCTCCAATTTGTATGAAGCAATCCCTTACTCTACAGTATACCTCACACCAAGTGTTCACGAGAATTTTTCTTGGGAAAATATCTGTTAGTATAAGTCAACTTTTGTCTTCATATGAAATTTTTTTTCTAGCATACAAAACCCCCTATACTAGAAATGTTTCAAAAGTTATCTTTCTTGACCATACATCATAGGCCACCTGCCCCTATTTTCAAATGAAAGCAATAACAAATTATTTAGCCTCCCTCAATGCCAAAAGTTAGTGATAATATTTTAAGAGACTCTAAAATGATTTGGCCAATTCTCAAAACAAGTTTTTTGACACAACAAGGTAATTAACTCTATTATAATGATTTTGTTCCTGTTCACCATAACTCACACTTTCCACCTCCTCACACCAATGTGGCATTGCTTGGCTCACACTAATGAAGTTGATTGTCAAATGACAAGTGCTTAACAAAAGTTTGACATATATCTTTCTGAAATTTTGTGTATTTTTCAAAATTCCCAACACAAAGATTTTTTTATGCATATCCCCTTCTATGCAAAGTCTTGCTTAAGTTAAATGATTTCCTTAAATCATAAATTCAAAAGGCCCTCCCTCTACTATTTTTAAAAGAGTAAAACAAAGGTATGCATTTTCCTATTGGTACATGATTATCAACCAATAAGTCTCTATCATTGTTTTAATTGTCATGAAAACTCACAATCCCCTACATAATATGGTGAAACAACTCAACTTCCCATCATATGACACGTTTGAATGGCCCATCCATACTCCAAGCATGTTAATAAATTGTGAGGCCTTTAAATTTTAAATGACCCCATTCAATCTTGTGATAGTCACTTCATTTCTTTTATGGATTATTGTGTTAATGGTAAAATAAAACATGCTCATAACAACATTACATTTTTCATCTTTCCTTGCATAGTCATATAATGAAGAAGGTTGTCAGTTATCTACATGGGTATATGTTTTCCCGCTTTAAAGTCTTACTTTGCCTATAGAATAAATTTCTTTTGGATCAACATAGTTTCTTTTTGCATGTCTGAACAGTTCCTCTCCCTGCATAAATTATTTTTCTCCTATATATGTTTGTCAAGTACCCTAGCATTTATGCAAAACATTATATCAGACAAGACTTTTACTTTGTTGATTGTATACTTATGCTTTGATATTAATGGTTGCATAATAAATTTTCTTGGTCACAGTGCACAATGAGTTTCTTTTGCAGAGATTCTCGGGGTGACCAAGGAGGTCATGGAAGGAGGAAAAATGTGTCTTGGAGGGAAAATAGAAACAAACGGATCAAGTTTTCCATACACTTTAATGTGGATTCCAAGGAATTCAACCAACTAACCTAGACAAGCCATCTATACCTAAGGGTGCTCCTTCTCCTCCTCCTACTCCATACGCTTCACAAAATTCACCTCCATATCCTAGCATTATGGAGATCCTGAAGCCTCACTTGCCTCAATAGCAACTCATACAACATGATGGTTGGGATCCCTATTGGGTAATTTAATTGTGCCATCAATTAATTATATTAAAATTTCAATCCAACTATGTAAACTTGTGAAGTGTGCAACATTATATGTGCCAGGAAATCATTTTCAATTGTAAAAATGTTGTAATCTATGAATGATAAATAAAGTGTTAAAATTATGGTAGTAAATGAAATTATTATGTGAGAGAAAAACAAAGTATTATCAATTAAAATCCTAGTCTAAAATGTCATGCAAAACATGTCTCTATTTTTCAATGAAATTCTTCTTGTATGAAAGAATGAATTTCCTATTCTATGAAAGTAAGATAATCATATACAGAAAAGCAATTAAAATGTATTCTATGAAAGCATGAATTTTCAGTATAGGAAAATAAGTATACCTGACCTAGTAAAAATGTAGACAATTATGCTAGTAAAGCTGGAAACTCTAATCTAATGAAAGTAAAGACAATTATGCTAAGAAAGCATTGAAATGTATTCTATTAAAGCAAAGTATTCAAATCGTAGATGAAAGTAAAGATAGTTTATGCTAGAAAGCAACAATCTATTCCGAGGAAACAAAACTATTACATATGAACGCAATAAAGAAATTTATCTTTGAAAATGGTGAATCTATCTATGTCAAACTTTGTATCAAAAATCTTCAAACATGTGTGTGTCTAATGCTTAGAATTATTCCCTGTGAATTGATGTAAAACCTATGATGCAATTCTATGTTATGCCAGTAACTATGTAACTATGAAAATGAAATGATGTGCTGATAACATTAAACTATAACTGTGAAACTAGAAAATAAATGTGAGATCAAAGTGTTGGAAATGAAGGTGGGCATCTAAGGTTATAAATGTAAATGTTTTTGGTGTTTTGGGTTTAACTCAAGCACTTGATCTAATCTTGTAAAACAATAAACATATGAGCGAAAGTATAAAAACGAATTATGAAAAGAAACAGAACATATAACTTTGAAAGAAAACATGGTAAAAATAGAGTATGGAAAATAATATAATACTACAAATCTCATATGCCACAAGGGGGGTGGGGGGGTGGTGGTATGCAGTGCCAGGTGATGGACGAGATTTAAAACACACATAACTTTATTACTACTAGGGAAGCTTTCTCATCAAGGTTCAATGATAGCAACAAGAAATACTTAGTATTAAATTGTAAATAATGTGTCCATAAAGATTATTTCTTTCATTGACAAGATTTGTTCCTCCCTTGTCAACGACTCTATTTAGAGTGTCTTTTAACAATAACTATCTAAGAAAGATAGTGCTACATATCTGAAGAGATAAGCAATGATCAGGTGTCCTATTACATTTGCATTTTTAATTCTAATGATTTTTTGATGACTTAACATATCACATGAGGATTTATCGGACACATCATCACTTATTTTCACTAATTCTTAGTTTCTTGAAGATGATTATGCTTTCATGAAGTCGTTCCACTACCAAGTAGTAAATCTAATGTATTCTACCTCTATTCTATATGCCATGTGATAGTTGACCAAGAGTTTGACTAAACTATTATGGTTATCCAATGATATTTTTCTTGTTCCAAATGGGTGGAACACCATGCTGAAGCATTTTAACATATGCCCATGTGCTTGAGTTGACCTATTTACTTTAGAAACCATTCGAACCTTGGATGTTTCTAAAGATTGCACCAAAGCTACAAAATTTGTTAGTTTCCATAATTTTTGCAAATTAACTCAATTTTATAAAGAAAAACATACAGAACCATAAAGATATTAGACTTTTTACTTTTTTATGTTTGTGTTGCTCAGATGGCCATTATTCATACAAAATATGGTAAGGATATATAAGAACAAGAAAATTGTGAGGGATCCTACAAAGGATAAGTAAATAACTATAGTAGCAACCTATAAAAAAAGTACTAATTCTTCGGCCCAACATTCCCCCACGCTTAGGGTGTTGCATGTCTACATGCATGTTGGCAAAATTTGCAAAATTTTGGCAGCTTTTGGTTCAAAGAATAATTTCGAATGATTGGACTTGGATATCCAAGTTACTTCTGTCACCTTTATTGTTCATCACAATGGACCACCTGGGGTTCTTCATTAACATCCTTCCTTTTAGACTTTTAATTTTCTGCTAGAGTGCCTTGTTGGTCTTTTGGAGTCTAGAATTATTGTGATACCAATGGTACATTATTTTTACCATTTTATTGTTATGCTCCTTAAGGATCTAATTTTCTCTTTTCACATGCTTTTCCAAGACATATAACTCAGTTATTTCTTCTTTTAATGTTCTAATAATGTCTTGTTCCATAGAAAAAGGTAATTCACCATCATGTATAGGACTGTGGGTGTTTGGTGTTGGAATATCATTGTTAAAAGCATGTTCAAGAATAGGAGATGCTTCCTTTGCCTTTTAATTGTGTGCTTGTTGCTCTAAAGCATCAAAATAAACATAGACTACTTGTTCAATCTTATCAAGCTTTGGACTTCCACTTTCAAGTGTTGTTGGTGATTCTGATTCTTCCTCTTCGGTGATTTCAAATATTTATGTGAAACATGACTCTTCATTCTTGACATGTTCCTGGTAATTCCTCTATATTTGTTCTCTGAATTCTTTATTTCCTTGGAGTTCTTTTTTTTTATGCCTTGTTTCTTTGGTATAGGTATAACAACAACATCTTGCTTCAAAGTCTTCTTGCTTGTCTTGTTGACTTTCTTCTTGAAATTGTTTTCCTTTGATTTTGTTGACAAACCCTTTTACTTTGCTTCTCTTTTATCTTTGACAACCTTCTTTTGTTAACATATTCTGAGATTAGGGTTTTGTCAATCTCATAAACATCTTAGACTTCCAGCAATGTTTGATCCTCTGGATCTATAAGACTATTTTGTCTTTATGGGTTCAATCTCCTTTATCTCATGTGCTAGGATTTCTTCAGCTTCTGTGTTCTTTTCTTGAGAGTTAGGGTTTGAAGTCGAAACCATACCCCTTATTTCCTTTCATTTTAGACCAATATTTTCTTCTCCTTTTGATACCTCGAAGAAATGGTTTTGTATTAAGAAATTGTCCTAATTATCATTCCTTAATTTCAATTCCACCTCAACAAGAACTTTTACTAACCCAAAGAGATAAATGGCTTTGTTAATATTTCTAGAATTTCTCAGGATACTGGATGACATCTTCCTTAAACTATTAATGAGATCGTAGGCCAAATTTATATCTTTACCTTTTAGAAAGTGCATCAAAAGTCTAATATGATAGAAAAGAATGGTGTCATACCTACCTTCACAAGTAATAAATTTCTAGAGGATAAATAGTAGATTCCTCCACTTCCTCTTGAAGGGTGATACAGGTATGCTTTTTTTCCAATTTATAATGTCCACATTATGATTTTTAAGTAGAATTATCCATGAATCATCTCTGAGATGTTGGAATTTAGACCAATTTTCACCATCCCCTGGAAATATTGTAGCTTCAACTAGGAATGACTCTATCACCTTTAGTCTGATATCTCTTATATTTGCATTGACTCTATCAAAATCTCTTGAAAAATATCTTGTAACTTTTGTATCATAACCTTGAAACTTTTCAAAAAAATTCAACCATCCAACCATTTTCAATTTCTTCGTGCACTTCAAATAGGCCTCAAGAAAATTTTCACCTTCATGTTTGAAGCTAATAACAACACTCATTGTGAATGTTGGTAATGTGAGCTTCAAAATGCACCCTTAGATTGTTTCTATAGGGATGGTTATGGTATGGTAAAGGAACATTAAAATGGATTTGGAAAAATGGAGTGAGAAGGTGGTGGGTTATCATGTGTGCAAGCGATGACGGGTAATGATAAGACTATTCAGTCATGCAATAATGATATAATAAATCTCATGAATGTATTTGATGATTTATCTAGATTATAGGATCGAGATGGTGAGGATTCATGAGAGTATTAGTAGGATAGGAAGCATGAAATATATTGTTCCATCATTAATTTTATATGAGGTTGTCTAGAACAGGACTCTTTTATTGAGTTTTATTGAAAAATAATAGGTGAGTCTAAATATCCCAGGTCTACACTTTCAACTTTAATAAAATTGAGTAATATGCATTGCTTATCTTATCTTTCAGGATGTCCAAAAATTGATACCTTTTGAAATTGTTGGTTGTTATTAATTTGGAAACAGGGTCATGATTGAAGCTTTAATGAAACTAGTCAACTACTGAATTTTTCTCTAGATATGGAATTTTACCACTCTAAGAATATTGAGAAATCTACTTCAAATCTTTTGCAAGGAGGTTGATGATGTTGTTGGCAAAGATCTTGATTTTTATTAAAAGAGAAAGAAAGTCTTCAAACTTATTAGCTTGAATAAAAAATCTTCAAATATAAAAAGGAAAGAGGGGAATCCAAGCAACCAAGAATCTTGGTTTTCAACTAGGATTTCTTGTATAGTTATATCAACATGTTAGTTATCACAATTATACATTTATTATTATTATTATTATTATTATTATTTTAATGAAGAGAAAATAAATTAAATGATAATCGATGGTGAAGGAGAATGATATCCTTTTTCCACCAGCTTCAACTCTATATTTTGCTGCAAATTTTGAATGAATTCTTCTCTTGTTAAGAACTTATGATAAGCTTTAGGTTGTGCCTATTAAAAAGGAAAGTGATTCCTTCTTCATCAAAAATATTGATTCTTACTGCTCCATTATAAAAATAGCTTCTACTTCATAGGGACCTAACTAGTGTGTTTAGCATTTCCCATGAAAAAATTTAAATTTTGAGTCAAACAAAAGGGCCCAATCACTTGGCTTGAATTTCTTGAGCTTGACAAATTTGTCATGCCAATTTGTCCTTAGTTGTTGAATGGTGTTTTTCCTTTTTATGGCATCTTTTATGATTTCATCTAACTCATTATGTTTATCCAGTCTTTGCTTTTGGACTTTAGAGAGATCTAGCACCAATTTTGTCGTTGTCCTATATGTCTCCACTTGGAACTCAATAGAAAGTAGAACTTGTTTTCCATAGACAAGGTCATGAAGAGTGTGCCATATGGTATTTCTCCATGTGGTCTAATATGTCCAAAGTGCTTCTGGAAGTCTTTATGCCCAATCCTTCTAATATAGATGCACAATCTTGGTCATTATGGCTTCGAGAACTTTATTTGTAGATTCCACTTTTCCATTAGTTTGTGGATAATGTGGAGTAGATTTGTGATGTCTAATTTTGTACTGCTCCATAATCTTTTGAACAAGTTTGGATATGAATGGTGCACCTTAATCTGTTACAATTTCTCTTGGAACACCGAAACGAGTGAAAATATCCTCAAAAAGAAATGTAACAACAACACTTTCAGTAGCAAAATATAATGGCTTAGCCTCTACCCACTTAATAACATAACTAGTGCAAACAAGAAAGTGCATTTTTTATTTGGAAGGTGGAACTATTGGACCTACAAATTCTAGAGCCCATTTCTTAAATGGCTCTATTAGTACGTATGGTTGTCAAGACATTTCATATTATTGAAGTGAAAGATGTGGAGGTAAATTTTAATCTATTCAGTAGTCCAAAAGTAACCCTTACTAGCACAAATATGGATGGACTGCATGAAGAAATTCATGGTTTATTAGATGAGTTTATTGATATTATGGTTGATGACTTTCCAAGTTATCACCTATAAAAAGCATAAGTCATCACAATGATCATATCCTTGGAGTTAGTTTACCAAAGAAAGCAACCTATAGGATGACTTCAAAGGAGAATGAAAATATCATAAAACAAGTACAAAAGTTTTTGGATAAAGAGTTAATCAAAGAAATCTTAACCTTATGTGGTGTACCTATTGTGTTGAGTTCAAAAAGGATGGAGGATGGAGGATGTGGATTGAATCTAGATCTACAAATAAAATTATTATTAGGTATAGGTTTCTACTTCCATATATGGATGATTTATTAGATTGTTGAGAGAGTGTATTGTATTTTTCTAAAACAGATTTGAAAAGTGGTCGCTATCAAGATAAGCTGAGAGAAGGTGGTGAGTGAAATACCACTTTTAAAACAAATGATGGACTATAGGAATGGTTAACTATGCCTTTTGGGTTAAAATAAGGCGGCTAGTACATTTATGAGATGAATGAATGGAGTTCTCAAAGAATTTATTGGGAAATTTGTTATCATATATGTTGATGACATCTTAATTTATAGCGAATCCAAGGAAGAGCATATGAGACATTTGAAAATTGTCTCAAAGAAATCGCAGTAGGATAAACTCTTGATAAATTTAAAGAAGTCTTCATTCATGAATACCAAATTAGTTTATTTTTGGTTTAACATATCTAAAAATGGGTTGAATATGGATCCAAAAAAGATCAAAGCTAGTATTAAATGGCCATCTTCAAGGGACCTGTTTGAGGTAACAACCTTTCATGGGCTTGTGAGTTTTTATAAGAAGTTTATAAATAATTTTAGCAGCATATGTCTTGCAATTATGGAGACAATAAAAAAGGACAAACAACCATTTCAATGGAAAACTACAACTGAAAAAGGATTCAATCTGCTCAAGAAGAAAATAACTCAATAGGTTGTTTTGGCATTGCCAAACTTCAATATGTTATTTCAAGTAAATTGTGATGCAAGTGGAGTTGCAATTGGTGTTATTTTGAGTCAAGATGATAAACTTATCACTTATTTTAGTAAAAAGTTGAATGAAGCAAAATATAAATATTCATCTTATGATATAGAATTTTATGCTATAGTCCAAACATTAATAAGTCCTTATCTAATGCCAAAGATTTTTGTTATATATTGTGACAACCATGCATTGCAATTCATAAATCAATAAACAAAGTTGAATGAAATGCATGCCAAGTGGATTTAATTCTTACAAAATTTCACCTTTTTTTATTAAGCACATTAGTGGACAAGCTAATAATATTGCAAATTCTTTGAGTAGGAGTTTGGTTTTGTAGGAATATCAAAAACAAGGGTTAGGATTTGAACATTTGAAGGAAACATATAAAGATTATCCAAATTCCAAAGAGGATTTTGAAGCATGTGAGATTCCAGCCAGTAAAGATAAAATACCATGGATATAGTATATGTTGTAGGATGGATTGTTGTTCAAAGGAAATTAGCTTTGTATTCCAAAAGGTGTAATGAGGGAAAACTTGTTGAAAGAAAAACATAGTGGAAGATTGCTATGACACTTTCAGAAAGACAAAACTTTTGCTCAGTTAAATTATTTTTTATTTTTGGTCAAGCATGAGAGCTTATGTGAAGAGATTTGTTGGAATAGGCAACATATACCAACGTGCCAAAGGGAAGAGGCAAAATGTGAGTTTGTATCAACCATTGCCTACTCCTAGTAAATATTGGGATTTTTTAAGTATGGATTTTATGTTGGGATTACCCAAAACTCAAAGGGATAATGATTCCATTTATGCTTTTATTGATAGATTATCTAAAATGACATGTTTTGCGGCTTGCATATGGACTAATGATGCAACTAATATTGCAAATTTATTTTTTAAAGAAGTGGCCAGATTGCATGGGTTTCCAAAGAGCATTGTTTATGATAAAGACACAAAGTTTGTAGAACATTTTTGGACAATACTATGGAGAAATTTAGGAACTAACCTCAATTTCAACTTAGCATAATACCCACATATATATGGACAAATAGAGGCGATAAACAAAAATTTGGGAAATATTTTGATGACCCTGGTAAGTGTACATCCCAAATAATGGGATCAGGTGCTTGCACAGACATAATTTGCTTATAATGATTCACCTAATAGAAGCACAGGGTTAAGTCCATTCCAAATCTTGTATGGAATGCATCCAAGAGAAATTTGTGAATTAAGGAATTTAGGAAAATAATAATAGAGAAGTGTTGGTGGTGAAGATTTTAAAGTAAGTATGCAAGAACTACAAGAAAGAGTCAAACAATCGCTACAACATAATAACAACAAGGACATGCAAAAAGTAGGCATGAGAAAAAGACAGCTAGATTATGAAGTTGGAGATTTAGTTATGGTGTACCTTAGAAAGGAAATATTTCCTATAGGGCATTTAACAAACTAAAACTCAAGAATATGGCCATATAAAGTATTCAAGAAATTTTCTTCAAATGCTTACAAAATTAAACTTCCAAATGATATTGGGATTTCACCAAATTTCATTGTTGCAATTTTTTTTTATTAGCTAACCCACGGGGGGGTTTGAACTTGGAATCTCGTGGAACATAACACTTCATTCTCAAGGTGATCACCAATTGAGCTACCCCCTGTGGGTTTCCATTGTTGCACATTTATATCCCCATAAGAAAGAGGAAAAAATTGAAGTGGATTTACTTGAGAAAGTTCAAACAATTAAATGGGAAAGCCAACTACGTAAAGTACCAAAAAAGGAAATTGAATCAGTGTTAGATAAGAAGGTAGTGGAAAGAACTAGAGGGAAAGAATATTTGAAGTATTTAATCAAGTGGAGGGATTAGTCATTTGAAGATAAAACATGGGTGTCAACAATAGAGATAGCTAAATATGGTAAAAATGTGGAAGAACTCAAGGAATAAAATCGATGAACAAGTTCTTATTTTTCACGAGAGCCTTATGCAGGAACATCTCTTCAAAGTAAATCAACAATTGTCCTTAAAAGGGTCTTAGGATTTATGAGAGGAATTTGGGTTCCTCATTGTTATTTAAAGTTGTAATTTATTGTTTTACTAAGATGTAATAGCTCTAGAAGGATTTCATTTGTTTTAAGGATTTAATGAATATATCATCCTTTCCATGTAATAAAACAAATAGGTCTATTTTAGTAGGATTGTTAGCAAAATTAGGTTGTTTGTTGGGATATTGTTGAACTTAGAGATCTAAATAGATTGGCTTTTATAAAAGATCCCACGTGATTAAGTAGAAGGAGAGACAAAAGGAGAGATAGAGGGGAGAATAGAGAGAGAGTGTAGCGTGGAGAAAAGAAGCAACTACAAATATTACATGATGTTTTTGAAGAAAAATAAATTAAGTTGCAAAAATTGGAATGTCTCAATTGTTGTCATGCATGTATTTCTTCTCTATGAGGTCAATTTCAATGTAGTTATTTCTTTGTGAAATTGATTCCTGGTTAGATGTGTTTATTGTATAATTCGAGTGGAGAAAGCGATATAGTATAAATTGTGCAGAGATCAAGAACTAGGTGAAGTTTCCTAGTACATTAAAGTTCTAGAGTGAAATCAGGTGAGACTTTCCTTAATCTTATTTCAATAAGAAAGAACCGAAACATCAATACCCAAAACGTCAGTTGACGAGTAGAGTATGCATCTTTTAATAATTATGTTAGTACTAGGACATAACTATATCAGGACTTTGGAAAGGAAATTTGTTTCACACGACTCCCAACTTCCTAATATCGCTAACATCTGGCACTCTGATCACTTAGTATCCCATCTCCTAGTCCCCAATAGTCAAAGTTCCAAACACAAGTTTCTTGTATCAGGTCAAGAACAAAATTTTGTATTTGCACATTAGAACCTTCGATACATTAATCCTCGATACATGATATCTCTAGGGGACAAAATTTAGTTGATAATAATGTTTCCATATACCGGGCATAGAAATTTTCGTCTAATGGGACAAACACTGGTGTAGTGGAGTGTTGTTATCCGATACATTGGGACCTGATAATTAATGGTGTCAATTGCTAGAGAAAAGGTTTTTCACATGAAATTTTGTCTATCATGATAGAGATATACCTGAGAAAAGCTTGAGTTGTATCAAAATCCCAATAACCTAATGGGTTTGCAATCCAACATGTCAAATTAAAGACTTTGCTAATAATTCCTTTGATGAGAATTGGTTTTATGGGTTAGTGGAAGGTCACAAACACTATGAATACACACTAAAGAGCAACATACTAATAGAAAATTTATGGAAGAGGGATAATGAACACAATAAAGGATCTTGGTTACATCGTGTAGTTGCAACTGAGAAAACTCAATGACAAAGTCTCAATGTTGGAAAAGAATGTAGTTGATTTGGAATTCTCCAACTCTAAGGAGGATACAAGGGCACTTAATACTATTTGGGTGGATTCTCCATTGAGTTAAGTGATTTCTCTTGTAATTTTTGTTTTTCATACTTGAAGCAACAAGGATGTTATTACGGGAAATTAAAGGACTCAATCTCATAATAAATTTTTGAATTTCAAACTCTCTTATTTGTATGATTGGGTGACATTAGATGCATCTTTTATTTAGCCAAAAACAACCCTTCTATACTATTGGTTTGCTTTCCCTAACGGCGAGCCAACAATCATAAATAAATATTTTGTATTTTTGTTCCAAATATAATATATATTTGGGACAAAAATATAAAGTATTCATTTTATTATTGTTGGCTCATCATTAGGGAAAGCAAACCCCCAACAATTATAAAAGAAATACGTTGTATTTTTGTTCCAAATATAAAAAATGCAAAATATTTCTTTTATAATTGTTGGCTTGCCATTAGGGAAATCAATCATAAAAGAAATACTTTGTATTTTTTTCCAAATAAAAGAAATACAAAGTATTTCTTTTATGATTGCTAGCTTACCATGAGAGAAATGAGATCAATAATATAAAAAAATTGTTTTTGGCTAAATAAAAAATACATTTAATATCACCCAATCATACAAATAAAAAATTTAAAATTCAAAAATTTATTATAAAATTGAATCTTTTCATTTCCTATAATAACAACCTTATTACTTCTAATATGAAAAAAAAAAATTCTCTAATTCAACGAAGAATCCACTAAATAGCATTAGGTGAAATCATTATTTTATTTAATAATTAATAATAGCTTCCATATTAAAAATTTCAAATATTAAATATAATTCACTATTTAAATTTGAACATTAAATATAACTCAACAAAAAAATAAACAAGTGAAAGCAAATTCAATACCAAATATTGCATAAATTATTACATTAAATGATGATTTTCTTTTGAGTTAAAATAAATATATAAAAAAATATACTATATTTGAAGTGGAAATTATAAATAATATATGTAACTATAAAACGCCGTGGAGTATTAAAATTTATAGAATTCTACTATCGTTTATACGGCAAATTTTAAGAATAAAGAATGGAAGTGTTAAAATTTTGATATTTAATAGGTAAAATGTTTGATAATAATTTTGTAAAATAATTTTATTCTATAAAATTTATGGTTATAACAATTTTATTATGATGGAAAGATTTAAAGATAGAAATTTAAAGTATAAAAAATTTAGTAGATTTTGTTAATTTTAATATGCAAAATATAAAAGGTTTGGATTTGGGTGGTTAGAAAAATAAAAATAAGTAGTTTTTTTTTAAGTATAGAAAATTAGTTATTTTCAAATTTAGTACTTCAAATTTAGGGTTACTTATTTTAATAATAACTTAAATTAGAATTTTAAAAATATCTTCATTAGTAAATAAATGTGGTTAGCAAATAATTGATTTAAAATTTAAAAGTACAATAACTATGTTATTATATAGAAATTTTCAATCTTTAAATATGATCTAGAACTGTGTTTGTTTAGCTAAGAGCTCGTTTTCTTCGAATGTAAGAAAACAAGTGAACTACCCAAGACCTAGAGGCATTTGTCAGGAGTGAAAGTTTGCCCCCTTATGATTCACCTGGTGTGCTTTTCTTCCAATAATGGTCATCCCCATTAGTAGTTTGATAACTAAATTATGGTAGATTTTCCCAATGTGTAAAAAAGAAAAGAAAAGAAAAAATAGTAATCAAAATAAATGTATAAAAGAGATTCTTAATTCATAAATATGCAAGTAAAGTTTTTTTGTTTTTTTTTTTGTTAAGTTTGAATTTCTCTTGAATTGGTATACGATATATACAATATGCAATGTTAATGGCATAATAACATGGTGATGGTTGTACTTATCTATGCAATGTAACATACAAGTGATTGTTCATTAACCAAATAGAAGTTTGTTCTTCTCTTTTCACTAGTTACTCCATACAAAAGTTGGTTCCGTTCATTTCATTTATTACTCCATACAAGAGAAAAAATTGATCCGTAAACTGTCTTGGATACTCCATTGGACAATTCGTCACAACATATCTGATAATAATATATTAAAATTCTGAATTTTTACACTATTACAATTTTATTAAACTTCTAGATATGTAAATTTAATTGTAATTAGTACATGCATGCGAATGGAAATTATGCAGAAAAGTAGAGAACAACAAAATAAGATCACACACACACACAATATATGCTTTGGGAAACACTTTCGGGAGAAAACATAGCTGGAAGGTGAGGCCGCTTCACTCTCTTTCTCTATCTAGAAATATGGCTGTGGGTACAAAAAAGTAATGGTTGTGGCCTGTGGGTTGCTACAGTGCACAGATCCTCTCTGTGTGCTCTACCTCCTATCTCTCATGGCTATCTTTGCTTAGCTATGGAACAAAATGCTCTTGAAATAAAGGAATGTCTCTTCCTCCTAGTGGCATGGTTATAACACAACCCGATAGCCTACTAGTGGTTAAGTTTGACTACATCAACTCTCAACTAGAGTTACAATATAGACTCTTCTAGAGTCTTCTACATCAAAAACATGTGGCTAGCCTATTTTCCATGAATAATGGGAGCTGACGCGGCATCCTCCCAAACTATAGGTGTAAAAACATGAATGTTAAATTTTGAGTGGCATAACTTTTGCATACAGACTCCAATTGACGTGCTTCTTGTGCCATTGGAAAGATATTTGTGTGTAGAATAGCATGAAAAGGTGAAGCATTAAATCAATAAAATTTTACCGCCAAAAATCATCATTTGAGGCCTCAAAATGGTCCCGGAAGGTTTTAGACCTTGTTTCGCCAAATTGGGTCCCTCCAGTAAAAATGGTCCCATGAGTTGATTCCTCCACTTTTTCCACTCTGAATGCATCGAGATGGATGAAAAACAATATAATGATCCAAACTGGATCACACCTCCCCATTTTGGGAGGCTTTTGGTCCCCAATAGCTTTTACTACATGAGGTGAGGAAAATTTTCCTCCACCTTCTCTCTAGTGTACCATTTAGCTTTGCCTGGAAGTTGTCCCTTCAACCCAATTTGCCAAAGGTCATGCTGCCCCTTTCTTGTAGTTATGTACCTCTTCTGCAAAATGGTATCTTTTGTTAACTCTGCCTGAGCATCTAGTGTTGAATCCTCCACAAATGGTAGGATTTGTTCCTATTCTTGATCTAACATGGAAGGCTCATAGAGTTTCAAAATCTCTACATTCACGACTAAGTAAATGCGCATATATGGTGGTAAACTGAGTCGATAAGCATTATCACTCACCTTTTCCAGTATCTCAAAGGGACCATACCTCAGAGCCTTGATTTTCTTACCAAGCCCCTACAACATCTCCTTGTTCAACTATAACCATACTTTGTCTCCCATCTTGAACGATTTCTCTGTTATGTGTTGATCATGCCTGGCCTTATACTTCTACTACAACTTCTGCAGTGTTTCTTGTACCTGTAGATGGATTTGTCTGATCTTCTCTATAAAATTTTCAGCCCTCAAAACATCTCTTATAAAATCTTCCCTCACTCCTCCTTGTTGCCCATATGCAATTTCCAAAGGTGAAGGTGGCAAATATCGAAAACAAGTTTCAAATGGGGACTTTCTTGTAGAAGTGTGGACTGCTCTGTTGTAAGAATGTTGTATATATACCATATTTTCATCCCAGTTTTTTGGATGCTTCTAGTTGTATCCCCTCAGAAGCTGCACAAAAGTCATGTTGACTACTTTTGTCTTCCCATCTGTCTGTGAATGGAATATTATAGATATCTTCAACTTTGTGTCCATCTTCTCCCATAATGTAGTCCATAATGCACTGAGAAATCTTGTACCCATGTCTGAAATGAAGCTCCTTAGTATCCCAAAGTGCACCCAGATCTGTCCAAAGAACAAGTTTATTGCTTCTTGTTCACTAATGGTATTTTTAGAGGGCATTAGAACACACCTCTTGTTGAACCTGTCAACTACCATGAACATGCAGTGATGTCCCTTCCTAGTTGTCAATAAACCTCCCACAAAGTCCATGGAAATGCTTTCCCAAGGATGAATAGGTACATGTAAGGGATGATATAAACCATGTTTCCTATTGCTAGGCTTGCTGGTACAACAAAACATGCATCCTATTATGAACCTAGCTACCTACTCTTGCATCTTGGGCCAATACACATACCTCTGCAAGTTAGCCACAGTCTTCCCTACACCAAAGTGCCCTACAACCTTGGATGTGTGAGCCTCTCTAATTAGATGCAATTGCTCACCTTTAGGAACACATAGATTATCCAGCCTATAGAGTAACCCATCTTGGAGATGGTAGTCAATGGTGTTAACGCCATCGTGCACATGACTCTGACTCTGCAAATGCTGATATACCTCCTTGAATTCCTCATCCTATGAATATGCCTCTCTATATGCATCATGGGTGAATGGATCCATGTGCATAAGAGTCCCCAAAGTTGTGATCTTTGATGTGGGTGGCCTTGAAAGCATGTCAGCCAACTTTTTTATGTTTCCATTTTTATACTTGATCACCAAATGAAACTGCTGTAAAAAAATCCATCCACTTGTAATGCCTGGTATGTTGTAGCTTACTCTGAGCCTACAAGTATTCTCACAACCGGTGATCTGTGTGGATTATTGTCTCCTTTCCCATCAGATAATGCTTCCACTTATTCACAACTTGCACCATGGCATATAGCTCCTTTTCGTAGGTAGGGTAGTTAAGAACTACCCCATAAAATACTTCAGAATGGTAGCATACAAGTCTTCCTTTCTACATCAAGACAACTCCCATAGCATACCCACTCGCATTTGTCTTCACTTCAAAGGGTCGTTGCAAGTTTGTTAATTCCATAACTAGTGCTTGACTAATTTTCTTCTTTAGCTCCTCGAAAGCCTTTCACTGGAAACTCTTACCACTTGCTTTTATGGTGTGGAGCAGTGCTGCTACTACTGAAAATGAGGCTATGAATTTCCTTAGGAACTATTTTTCCCCAATGAAACTCTCGACCTCAGAAAAATAGTAGGCACCGACCATTTTATGATGGCCTCCATCTTGGAAGGATCTATCTCCAGTTCTCCTCCACTGATCACATACCCCAAATACACCAAAGATTCCTATGCAAACTCACACTTCTTGAGATTTACTAGCAGTTGGTGCTTCTTCAATGTTTCCAACACTTGTGTCAAATGTGAAATATGCTCCTCCTGGGTAGCACTATATTCCAGTATATCATCCAAATAGACAACAACAAATGAATCTATAAAAGGGTGCAATAACATCATTCATTAATCTCATAAATGTAGTTGGTGCATTACATAGGCCAAATGGCATAACTAACCACTCATACAAACCTTGTCTAGTTTTGAAGGCAGTCTTCCAGGTGTCTTTTTCTTTGACTCAAACTTGGTGATATCTAGACTTCAATTTCAAGTTATTGAAGTACTTTGCTTGCTGCAACTGATCTAGCATATCATTTATCCTGGGTAGGGGGTATCTGTTCTTGAGTGTGATTTTATTCAATGCCCTGTAATCTATACACATTTGCCAAGTCCAATCCTTCTCTAGCACAATGATGATGGGTGACCCACATGGTGATGTACTCGGTCGAATGATACCCTATTTCAGCGACTGTTGCAACTGTTTCTTCACCTCACTTGCTTTTATAACAGGCTACCTGTATGATCCAATATTTGGAAATAGGGAGGGTGGCAATAGCTGGATCTCGTGCTCTACTTCTCTCTTAGGTGGTAACCCTTTGGGCTCTCGGAACACATCCCTGTATGCATGTAACAACTCCTCCAATTATTGTTTTTGTTTCTTAGTACAACCCTACAGGGATGCCTTACCTCTTATTGATTCCTCTTCAGACTAACTTTCTCTTAAAAATAATAAAACATATTTCTTGCTGGAACTGATCAATTTCTTGGCTTAGTTGGCACTTACCAGTGAAATTTTTTATTTACCTTTGTGTGTGTTGATGATGAATGATTTTCATCCTTGACAAATTGGTATTGGTTGGCTCTCCTCATGAATATTTCATCACGTATGTACATGTATGGATCCTAAACATGACTCCACATACATCAAGTGGAACCACATCTAGATCTACTTCATCAATAAAGTCAACACTAATAACAAATCTAATTTTACATTGTTTTGTTACCTTCAACTTTGCATCCTTATTTACCCATCCCAGTGGATATGGGTTTGGATGATCACAAACTTCCAGCCCTAACTTCTTGACCATCTCTAGTCCTGAGTCAAATAGAGCATCAATCTTTGTCTTCTTGACCTGTATCTTTATATGGAAGATTTTGGTCATTTCTTCTCTTCCTATTATTCAAGGCTACTCAGATTTACCTCCTTCTATACTGACGTACAAACAATCTTCTCATCCACGTTTGAGTTGCTTTTAACTTGGTTGCTTGAATATGTGGCCATGAGATTCTTCTTCATATTATCTTTCTTCTTGTTCTTCGGGTTTAGCTCTGGATGCAACTTCCAACACTTCTCCGTTGTATGGCCATCAATGTTGTAGTGGTTGTAGTGGTTGCTAGGATCTTTTCACTAGTGTGTTGTGGTTGTCCTCTCTTTTTATCTTTTTCCCCCTTTTTACTTCTTCTTCCCCTTAGAAGTGTCTTGTTTCTCCTTTTTCTTCTATCCACTTGACTGCGCTCTCTTCAGGCCTATTTTCTCTAGGTATTGTGCCTATACACAAGCCTCATCCACTGATTTGGGCTTGAAATACATCACTTGCTCACGTAGATGGTGGTGCAGACCCCCAAAATACTTGAGGAGTACATGTGGATTCTTTAGAGAGATAACCAACATTATAGTCATCTTTTTGAATTCCATGGTGTACTCCTACACACTTTTCCCCGACTTTTGATTAAAGTAATGCCACCAGATCCACTGGTCATCCACGTACCCAATGGGATAAAACCGTGACTTAATGAGGGTTTTGAAATATTCCCACTTAGTCATTGGAGTTTCTCCCTCCAACCTCAGGGTTTCTGTGTGGCTCTCCCACCAAGTCAATGCATGGCCCTCTAATTTCAGCCACGTGAATGAAATCTTTTGTCCTTCCTCAATCTGATGGACACTGAAATAAACTTCTAGTTGCTACAACTAATGGTTCAACTTCAAAGCGTCAATCTCCCTGTGATATGGCTTGATATTGACTTTTGATTCCATTTTAAATAGGGACCGATTCACAACACTTGAACCAAATTGATCTTTCGGATTCTTTCTTCGACTGGTTCTCTGTTTCTCCCCAACCTTTTGATCCCCATTCTGATTTGTCCTCTTCATTCAAACCCCCTTCTTCTCTAAATATCCCCAACTTTCTATTTAGGGCTTCCATGAGGAGATATACATTGTGGTTGATATCTTCAACTTGTTTTTCCAGCAGTGTAAACTTCATTTCTGCAGGATCACAGGGTTCATTTACATATTTGTCAGTCATGATTAGGTTTTTACAATTTTAGGCCCCACCAATCTAGATCCCTACAATCTCCATAAAATACCCAAAGAAATATGCTCTAATACAGCATCTGATAATAATATATTAAAATTATGAATTTTTACCCCATTATAGTTTTATTAAACTTCTATATTTGTAAATTTAACTGTAATTAGTACATGCATGTGAATGGAAATTATGCAGAAAAATAGAGAATGACAAAATAAGCTCACACACACACACATAAGACACAAGATATGCTTTAGGAAACCCTTTCGGGAAAAAATCCAGTTAGAAGGTGAGGTCACTTCGCTCTATTTCTCTATTTGGAAATATGGTGGCAGGTACAAAGAATTAATGCATGTGACCTGTGGGCTACTACAATGCACAAATCCTCTTTGTGTGCTCTACCTCCTATCTCTCCTGGTCATCTTTGCTCAACTATGGAACAAAATTCTCTTGAAAGAATGAAATGCCTCTTTTTGGTTATAACATAACCCGATAACCTACTAGTGGTTAAGTTTGACTACATAAACTCTTAACTAGAGTTACAATATAGAATCTTCTAGAGTCTTCTACATCAAAACACGTGGCTATCCCCTTTTCCATGAATAATGGGGCCGACGCGACATCCTCCCGAACTATAGGTGCGAAACAGGAAGGTTAACTTTTGAGTGACATAACTTTTGGATATAGACTCTGATTGACGCGCTTCTTCTGCCATTGGAAATATGTCTCTGTGTAGAATAACATGAAAATATGAAGCACAAAAGAAACAATTTTTTACCCCCAAAAAAATTCATTTGATGCCTCAAAACACCCCCTTAAGGTTTCAAACCTTGTTTCACCAAACTAAGTCTCGTTAGTAAAAATAGACCCTTGAGCTAATTCCTCCACTTTTTCCACTCCAAATGCATCAAGATGGATGAAAAACAATAAAATGATCCAATATGGATCACATTTCTTTTTCCTCTCTTCAAACACGTACACATACACACAGCGTACATCACACACATACACCCACACACAACGTACAACACTACATAATACATGCACCTACACCCGGCATACAACACGACACATACACCTACACCCGGTGTACAACACACCACATACACCTACACTTGGTGCACAACACAACACATACACCTGCACTAGGTGTACAACACAACACTCTCACCTACACCTGGTGCACAACACAATACATATATGTACGCATAATACAACACAATGAATACACATGTCACGGTACAACGACTACACAATACACATAACATAGTACCACATGTTCACAACACAACGTGTAGAATGTGTACACAATACCACATGTACACCACACCACCTGTACAACATATACACAACACTACATGTACACAACGCCACCTGCACAAAGTGTACACAACACCACTTGCACAACGTCTACACAGTACCACATGTATACAAAACCACATGCACAACGTGTACACAACGCCACCTGCACAATGTGTACATAGTACCACCTACATGACATGTACACAACACCACCTGCACCACAAGTACACAACACCACATGCACCAGAAGTACACAACACCACATGCACAACATGCACACATTACCATATGTACACAATACACATATACAACACGCACATGGCACCATATGTACATAACACTGCATATACAACATGTACACAACACTATACGTACACATCACCGCATATACAACATGTACACAACACCATATATACACAACACTGCATATGCAACATGTACACAACACCATACGTACACAACACCGCATATACAACATGCACACAACTCTAGTACTACACATCCGAAGACCACACTATCTTTACCAAGAAACCTTGCTTCTAGTGTCCTTCCACTATCCATGCTTGTCCCAGCATGTCGCAAAGCACACTACTTTTATTCCATTAATGCATCCCTCAATATTACTTGTCCATAACATAAACATGGGCATAGTATAAACACATAATATCGATTCACATCCACATGATACTGACCTCATAGATCTGTCAAGGCTACTTTTCCCACTTGATTCCTTATAAGACCAGGAACCTCTTCATGCCATTCACCCGCATAAACATTTATTCCTCCACAAGTATGATCCTTGACGACCCTGTCAGACAACGGCATATATACATACACACATACATACAATATACATATAAACATTACTATAAAACAATCATGATCCCTGACGACCCTGTCAAACAACTACATATATACATACATATATATACATATAAGCATTAGCATAAATCAATCATGATCCCTGAAGATCCTATCATACATACATACATACATACATACTTATATATATAAATATATAATATATATAATATATATATATATATATATATATATATATATATATATATATATATATATATATATATAATAAGATATATATATATATATATATATATATATATTATATATATAATCATGATTACAACATAATTACCAGATATCAAAGGTCAAGGTTAAGAGAACTCCTTTCATCCATGTAATGCATGACCAACATTGAGAACAACATTTCCCAACATGGCCAAGGCATCTGACACCTCAAATCCATTTACTTTACCTTTCTCATGATTGTCCCACCACCATCCATTTATCCCAATGGACCCAATCAATCCAACTGATTGTTATATTCTTGCCTTCAACTGCCCTTTACTCATGCATCGGGCTCCATCCAGGTCTTGCATTACTTATTGGGTTTCATTCAACTCTCCTCGAGCTCCATCAACTTTCTTATTTCCCCAACCAATTCCAAAGACCCTCAAACCATAAAAGGAAAAAACAATTAACCAACAAGAAGAAAACCAAACAGCAATACAACACCACAAACAATGTGGCATGGCGATGCACTAGACATAAAGAAAACTGCAAATCAAGCAAACAAATCATAAAGCACCGAAAGCACAAAACTAGCAACAAACACCATGACTCAATCCCCATGGGTTGTCAGTGCTTCCAAGGGAAAATTCAACTTGAGTCTTCTCCAAGATTCCATGGTAGTCTCTTTTGCCATGCAATCCCCTGCATCATATTTTCATAAACACATAACTGTAGGTGCATAAATAAACATAATAATATACCAGTTATCTTACCTTGTTGTGTCAAGCACACTTCCTGTAACTAGACACGTACATATATAATCCCTCAAGGAACTCTAATTCCTTGGCGAATCCAGCCATAACTAAAAACTAGCTATTATACTTGTCAAATACATGTTCACGACTATAGCACATATCCACATAATGTCAAACAAATTCAAGGTTAAGAAGACTTCCTGTATTCATACAAAGCACTCATTCGTTTGGAATTGTGCTTTCCAAACATAACCAAAGGAATTCTCACCCATTTCCTTTCTTTTACCTTTTACCTTGCTGCAACCGAGTCTTATTATATATTGTCACATCGCCCAATTATTAGTTATATAAACACATCAATTGTTACCTTGTCATGTTAATACCAAGCATGTTTCCCTGCAAATGTTTACACATGTTAGTCACACGTTCCAAAAATCAAGACATCATGTCTATTAATTTGAAATCAGCCCTTACCAAGACTAACAATTATGTCATAATCAAATCATAGTCATTAATCATAACACTACAACTATCACCCACTTGCACGCAAGTGCATATCAGTTGTCTCAGCACATATTGTTAGTACAACCGTCTCAAAACAAGATCATTCCTTCATGTAATCTTATATACACATACTCATATCATGTAATTACTCAAACATTCAAACAACACGTACACATACCATGCTAGATAAACCAAGTAGATGACATAATCAAACTCATACCTCAATGTATCTCAGGGGAGGCTATCACATCTACACATGTCAGTCAAGATTAGTACAACATAATATCACAAGTATATCGACTCATACTGCATACCATAACCATAACCATCTACACAGGCCAATCCAAATTGGCACTATACATGTAACATCAATATCTTAGCTGCAATGACCATAACCATCATGCATATGATTGTAATGCATATAACAACAAGTTACTATCATTCATGACTAACCAATGCATGTGCATGTGATCACACTGACCAACTAGCATCTATCATGCATGTAATCAATAACAATAGAATGATAGGCATATACATAACCATAATGTATATAACAACTATTAACCAACATACCTGCATGCCCAACATGCAAACCTGTATGACGGTCTGCTCTTACCCCGAGGTTTAGTGCTGTAACCTCGCTCTAATGATTTGCATCTCTTATTTTATCTCAGCCAACATATCAACATCATAACATACCAACGACATCATAAAATGCATAATGACCACCACGATGCATGTACAACAAACTCATAGACAACTAACATGCATGCATGGAAAACACATTCCAACATCCAGTCCAAGTGTTGAACCATGCTTTGATACCATTATGTAACCCCCCTCCCATATCTACACAGTTTCAACAGCTTGCTAGGGTAAACATGAGAGGAAGAACTAATATGACATGACTCAACCTCCTAAGTACAGTTAAGGAAGTGGAATCAACAAACCAAAATTTTATGAGAGATTTTTCGGTGAAAATCACATGAAATATCATTTGTCGACGCGTTTCTAACCAACCAGTGTGGTTCATCGTCAGGACAAGTTGAAGAAACAGATGTAAAGTTGGATCTGCTTCTTCAACTTGTCCTGACGATGAACCACACTGGTTGGTTCGAAACGCATCGACAAATGATATTTCATGTGATTTTCGCCGAAAAATCTCTCGTAAACTTGATATGGATCACAGAAGTCTCAATTCTACAAAACAAAACTTTACTGACCTTCCTCAGGAGTTACATGACCCCCAAGAGCCAAACAACCACTCTAGGTGGCATAACCCTATTTTAACTTTCCTTTTTATGGATCTAGACTCCCATTCACTTGTATAACAAGGCAAGCCAGTGACTGTAACCCTCTAGTCACATGGATAACCCTGCCTCCCAGCGACTGCAATCTAGATTTCCTAGTTCTGAGCATGCGACCTCGGAATCTAAGCCACTTTTTCAAGGTTAGTATCCAGACCTCTTCCTAAAACTTGACAGAACTTTCCAAAATGACGAATGCCACCAAGACAAAGCCATTAATGCAAAACTTAGTCAAGAACTTGACCTATCTAAGCCTAACCATGACAGACATTTCTTCAAGCACATTGTGAACATGTAATCTACAGGTCATAAATGCATGTATGAACATAGGGATTTGATACTTATATGAGAATCATCAAGAAGGTCTAATGCCATCTCACAATGGTTGCAATAACATCTATTAGGTCATGCATTTAATAACCATTCATTTACCAATTAAAACATGTTAAAAGACATAACTAGAACCTGTCATGAAACCATGTTTATAACCAACATATAACCAAAATAATAACAATGATAGAACAACCATCAAATCCACATAATAACAAGTATAAATACTCATGAAATACAACAGGAAAATATATCTTATTAACATATGCAAAATCTAACCAAGTTAAGGACTTCCACGTACCACTCGACCATAGATTAGGCTAAACCAATTTTCTCTTTCAACTAGTCACCCCCGTGCCATATTCCAAGCATGAATGTGAGATCTCATGGAATAAACCAAGCAAAACCAAACCAGGGCTTCTAGAGGCAAAACCACCTCAACCCTTAACTAGTGATGTCCACGGTCAGACATCACTGACCATCACCAGATTGGTCTTTACCCAAGTTGTCAACAACTCCAGAGCGTTTGTTCCAAACCGACTCTAGGACTAGTAACTCAACCCACAACTGATTCATGGCTTCAAAGAGTTTGTCCAACCAAGGCTCTAGGACTAGTAACTCAACCCACCAAGGGCTCTAGAGTGTTTGTCCAACCAATACTTCTAGGACTAGTAACTCAACCCAAGTTGTTCAAGGGATTCCATAGCGTTTGTCCAACCAAGGCTCCAAGAACTGGTAACTCAACCCACATCCATAAGGAACACGAGCACCAACCAGAAACAATCAAGTGGGAAACCCACAACACCATGGTTATCCATGAAATGACAAGGCTAGGCATAACCACTGTCAATCTAGGCAATCCTCCATGCAAATGACAAATCATAACCAAATAACCACATGCATATACCATGCATGCCAAAACTAGCAAGGAAATCATACATTCAACTCGATACCTACAAAGCAGTCCAACTATAGCCATTGATCCACCGGTTCCCTTGTGCTTTCTTGCTTTCCTTTGCATTCTTTCTCCAAATCCAATGTATGCCAAAGTGCTCCAAAAATACTCTAAGTGTGTAAGAGTATGAGAGAGTGAGAGAATAGAGAGAGAGCACCACCATAGAACTGTCAAAGGCCATGAACTAGTCCTCAAAAGCCTTTTTATCATTGAGGCCTCTATTTTCTTCATTTCCCTTCATTTTTGCTTCAATTTCCCTCTCATACAAACCTGTGTCTCTTCACCTTCCTTTTCTCCTATTTTTCTTTATTTCCATAATTAAATGTCAATTATTGTCTCTTTGCCTTTGCTAATGCCCTTGCCAATTTCCTTAGCCATAATAAACCTAAGTGGCACCCCACTAGGATGTTTTTCCCACCACTCAGCTTGGAATACGTGTCCCATGACCTTGGTCTTATATTTTTTACATGGAAAATCAACCAAGGTTGTTACAAAAAAAGCCCATCTAACTAAAGCTTTGTGACCAATGGTTATTCTATCCCTTGAATAAAAAATATTTACACTCAACCCTCGATCCCAAATCCAAAAGCTCTTCTCTTTCAACGCTCCTCTACCTCTCATATCTCTTCCCCACATCTAGAGCACTATCGATCATATATCAAAAGTCTTGGTCAAAAAGATTATTATTTATTTCAAACCCTATGAAACCTTTAAATAGTTATTTATGACTACCAATGATTGATCAATCCCTATTCTTGGTCAAGGAGTTTACCAAGTTCCCTGCTCATGTGGCAAATCATACATTGGTCAAATTGAAAGATCAATCAAAGCTCATCTCAAGGAGCACATAGTGAACACTTTCAATAACTATATTTGCAAATTAATTATGTTGAACATTCCCACAATTCTAAACACCTTATTTATTTCCACTGAACCAGAATTCTTGTGTCTTATCTTATTTATTCTGCTTCAATCATTCATGAACCATTGGAAATTGAAAAACACCTTAATAATTTCAATCGTGAAGATGGGTACAAACTTAGCTTATTTGACTCCCATTCCTTGCCCTTAATTTTTGTCCTTTTACTTTCTTTCATGGTATTTTTCCAACCAAATCTTTGCCTATTTGAATTGAGAGGTGCTTTACAACTAAATATATGATAAATAATATCAAATAACCTTAAATAATGTTAATTAAAAACACACACACAAAAATGTTAGTAGATTTTAAAATTTAAAAGAATACAAATATACTTTAAAATAAATTTAAATTTATTGTTTTGAACTTAAAACTAAAATTAAAAAATAGTTGCTACCCTACATGTTGACTAATAATAGTAACATAAATTTACTTTAAAAAACATAAATCTCTTTTTATTAAAATTATGTTTTGAGCTCATACTAAAAAAAAAAAAGATAAAAGAATTTAATTTCACTATATAATATAATATTTAAAGAATTATTATTTATTATTATAAGTTGGTTTAAACTCATTGTTTGAATTAAAAACAAAAGTAAAAATATGCTATTTTACCATATATTAACTAATTAATTTATGTTTTAAGGTCACTTAAAAATAAAAAGATTTTTAATTCATTAATATAAAATAAAATAATTCAAAATTTTACTAGTTAGTTCTTTAAAAAATGTCTACTTAACTACTTTGTAATAAGAAAAGTAATGAATACTTATTTATGTTTATAAGTATTAATGAAATTAAAAACAATAAACCAAAAAAAAGAAAGATTAAATTCTACTCATTACCTTGGGAGAGCATATATTAAAAATATATATAAAAATACTTAAATTTAAATGACTTATTAATGAAATTAGAAAAATGATAGTTTTTTTAGTTGACATTAAACCAAAAAAATGAAACTCTAATCATAGTTCATGGAGACGTTCATGGAGACTTTGTCACATAAACATTAAGTGAAAAAACTACATATGTACATACATGACAACATCTAAGAAAACAAACATAGTAAATCTATTTACATCAAATTCCTTAAAGTGTATTTTTTTATCATTTAATATGAAATAATTAATACATGACATTGAATTAAATGATAAAACAATTTACACCTTAAGAAATTTAATCATGTTGATACATGAAACTACTCTATCTCAAAAAGTTTGAGGTGTAATTATGGGTCGAGGGCCTAATATAGGAGAGATGTTGTCAATGTTGTCCAATAATGGAAATTAAAAGAAATAAAAAAACACCTAGAGAGAGAGGCAAAGAGAGGTGTGTGTGTGTGTGTGTGTGTGTGTGTGTGTGTGTGTGTGTGTGTGTGTGTGTGTGTGTGTGTGTGTGTGTGTGTGTGTAGATATTAACAAGCGGGAAATTACATACATTTACATCCAAGAGTGCATTCTTTTCCTCTGTAAGAGGGAACCAGAGATGAAAAGCATAAGGGCTCTACCCCAAGAAGGAGAAACTAGAGCCCTGCGGTTTTAAAGTTTGCATATCTAGATGACAGTTAATAAAAATCATGCTTTTGACAAGAAGCATTGCAAAATTTTTGAATGAAGAGTAAAAAATGTTGCATATGGAGCCATAGGGCTTAGGACACTGAGCTACCAGCCTTCAAAAAGAAGAGAACTGAAGTGGCCTATAGAGAGGCCATATTGGAGTGAAAAAACTGACTTGAGAATTGCCATGCCGCCGAGAAGATAAATTTTGTTGCACTAAAATTTCATTGTAGCCACATTGGTACCACATTGCACTTGGGCACTGTCTTGAGCTTGCATACTGCCAGTATCCGCCAGAAGCTCCTCCAGGATGTATCAGCCATAAGGACTGGGACGAGGAGGAGACAAGCACGCATAAACTACCGAGGGGACAGGAGCTTGGGAAGAAGGGGGGTGGGCCACAGGGGCGCAACAGATGGGCGGGGAGGAGGAGTTGACCGACGAAGAATGGGAGGGGGATGGAGCATGGGAGGAGGAGGAGGGAATGTTGGGAGGGAATTCCACATGGAGGACTCTAGAAAGCCGCCTAAGCGAGGAGACAGAGTGACTTTGGAGAGAAGAGAGCTATGCAATCCAACCAGAGGCCTTCATTCTCTCTTGGGCACTCTCCTTCAACTAACGAGCGAGGAGTTTCCTGAGTGCCTAGAGCATTGGGCGACCCCTGCAAATTTCTACCTCCTTCATAGCCAGGACCTCCTTGCGAATGGATTCCGGTATTCCATTGTCAAACATTGCAGTGATGGTAACGTCGTCAAAGGTAGTGGGGTGGCACCCGTGACCTCTACCTCTGCTGGGGCGTCGACCCCTCCCCCTGTCACGATTCATGGTCAAAAGGCCGCAGAGCGGAGTCACTGAGTCGAACTCAATAAAAGTGCCGAGGATAATGACAAAGGGAGAATAGAGCTTGGAGAAAGGAATAAGCATGGGGATGGAAGGTTTATTGCAGAGGTGCGGGAGCAGAGGAGCTTCGTACATTGACAACTGGCACTCAGGAGGAGTGACCTCTAGGAGTACCACTTGGTGAGGATGATGAGTCAAGAGGGGGCTGAAGTCTATGGCCTTGGGAGGTGTGCCAGATGTCACTGAATCACTCAAATCTGGGGAAAATATTTCAATATTTTAATGTAGATAATTTGAATAAATATTTCAACCTTCATGCTGAGTAAAATATTTCAATGTCAACTATGTATATATTATATAAAGTAATTAAAAATTTAAATTTTATTATCCTTAAAACATTTTATAGGAGTCTTTCTCAAAATCAAGGAGATATGGAATTCTTTTTATGTTCAACAGAGAGCTAACACATGGTGTATGTGTGTGTGTAAAACAAACGTAGATCCATCTTAAGCCCAAATTTATCAAGGAGAGAGATCCAAGTTCACAAGGTGCAAAACAATTTTTCAAGTTTTGCATTCTAAAAGAGGTTTGCACCTCAAGAGATTTGATCACTCTCTACACACGATAGCTCTAGGTTTAAGATAAAAATATTTTAATATCAAATACATATATTGACAGCAAAAATTTATAAACACTAAAAAATTTTGCATTACATTTATAAATACTTGATGGAAATATATAAATGAATGCATGATATTAAAAAAAATAACAAACAAATATTTCAAATACAATATTTTTAGATCCACTTTAAACAAAATAATTTAATATATGAGATTTCAATGGTATTTGTTAGGGTGAAGATATGTTATTCTTCCATATAATATATAATATATATATATATATATATATAAACTTTAGATTTATATGGGTGGTAGAGATCGACTTCTTAAGTGCAACTTTTATTTTTTAAAATGTAAACTTGAAAGAAGGGTTTGCATTTCAATGTATTTGATTTGATACATAATAATAAATCTAAATTTAAATATTATAAGAATATTCAAAAAAAAATTCATATTTATTATGTAATAAGATGAAATGATCATTGAGAAGTGTAATTCAAAAATATTAAACTTGAGGTGGAAATTATGGGACCAACGAGCTCTTTGAACTCTGCAGCTAGAGTCTCTGAGGCCCCCTCCTTTCGGGATACTATCACAGGCAATAATAAGGAGCCCAAAATCTCATTCTTTACTAGGCTTACTACCTACAACGCCTTTCACTCTTCCAGAACTGCTAAATCTACGAGAGAGGAAAAGAAAAAAATGGAAAAGATGCAGAAGACAAGCCTGCAAATGGAAGCATCCCAAAAGAAGCTTCGACTTCGTGAGAAAGAACTGAAACAAAACCCGACAATTCCCATTCGGAAAATTCCCAAAGAACCAAGTCAAAAACCAGTAATAATTGCAACCCTAAGGAAAAAAAGATCCTGGTGCTGGAAATCTAGGACCCAGATGTGGCAACCTATAGAGACTACATGTAGGAGCATGCAATCATCTATAAATTCATGGGAATATGACCCACTGAAAAAGATTTGAACTGGTGGATTCAAGACAAAATGGATACCAAAAGGAGAGATCAGACAGCAACTAGGATCAAAGGGATTCTTCACGACCATTTTTTACCTCCTATAAAGAGATTGTATTTTCGAAGGAGGTCCACACTTCTTTAACTCGGTCAGGCTCTACATGAAATACTAGAAGGAAAATTTCACCCCCAAAAAGGAATACCTCACTAGAGTCCCAATCTAGGTCAGGATCTACTTGTTGCCAACAGGCTATTGGTCACCATCGGTGCTCAAGGGAATTGTGGATGAGCTAGGGGAATACATAAAAATGTCAGAGGGAATAAAAATGGTTACTATGTCTCTTACGCAAGAATTTGTGTTTACATGGATGAATCAGGCGCCCTACCAGAGCCAATCAAGTTAGTCTTCAGAGGTAAGACTTGGCTCCAAAATATTGACTATGAGCATATACCATTTAGATGCAGAAAGTGCCATGAACACAAGGACCTATTCAGAGAATTCCCCTAGAAGAAGACTCAACAAAGTGATACTCAAGCTTAAAAGAAATCAAATGAACAAGGTTTCACTAAAGTGGGACATAAAAACAGGTACAATAGGAAGACTCAAGGGAAACAAAGTCAATATCAAGTAGTCAACAAAAAAAAATATGAAGCCTTACAGGAAGACTAAGAAGAACCAATCTCAGGTGGCAAGAATGAGGAAGAGAATAAAGGGAGAATCTAGAACTTAGCAAATCAGATGCATCTGGAGGATCATTCCAAGCATTTTCAAGTAGAGGAAGACCACATACTAGAAGACACCAACATGGAACCAACAATGACAAAAACCTCCCCTGAAGACAACAAAATAGAGGAAGCCCTTAAAGGAGTTGATCTCATATCCATAGCATAAGAATGGAAAAAAATATTGCTTGGAAACTATACCAACCAAGCACATAGAGAGAAAAGAAGGAGCATACCTTTTACAAGAAGAACTAAAACGAGGCACATTCCAGAAATTCCCAAATGACCCAACACACAAACGAATACTGGCAAACATGACAATAGGGCAGCACATCCCCAAAGGACCCAGCATAAAAAGAGGAAGGAAAACCATAGGTCATCTCCTCTAGGAACTTGGAGCAAGACTTCTCAATGAGGGTAAGGTAAAAACTGTCACTCTAACCCCACATCTTTATCAATGAATTATATCTCATGGAATATAAGAGGCCTAAATGGTCTAGGAAAAAAAAGAGTGTTAAAACACAGACTCATTACAGACAAACTTGACATTTTTCTCATTCAAGAGACTAAGATTTCCATGGGGAACCTCAACATTCTTCATAAGAATTGCTTCAAAAACTATAACTACATTTCCAATTTCGCAATTGGCAGTGCTGGCGGACATTTGATACTATGAAAAAGCTCACTTTATGAGTTATCCTCATCTGTAGAGATAAGAAACTCCATCACTATAGTTCTAAATATCATTAGTTCCAATGATAGCATATGGGTTACTAACATATACGCTCCACACAAGGCAGCTGAGAGAATCCATATGCTACAAATGATTAGAAATATCCTTGAGACCATACCTCTACCATACAAAATCATTGTAGGGGATTTTAACATGGTCCTAAATCTTGATGAAAAAAATGGGGGATGTGCAAGTTGGACAAAGACTCAGAAGTCTTCCAAGCAACCATTGACAAGTTAAGTCTGATTGATATCCCAACGATAAATGGCACCTTCACCTGGAACAATAGAGGGGGTGGAGTGAGCCAAATTGCCTCTATACTTGATCATTTTCTACTCTCAGAAGCCATCTACATGAACTCCTGGGAAACAGAAGCTCGCATCCTCCCCCATATGGGTTCAGACCACTGGCCTATATCTTTGAAAGTGCATATTTCCTATGGCCCCAAAAATTATCCCTTTCGATTTGAATCGTTCTGGATTGAGCACCCATACTCCATTGAAAATATGAAGGAATGGTGGAAAGGCCTAATGCCACAATTAGGTACTAGAATGTATCAATTCCAACAAAAATTAAATTTCATCAAAATTAAAATCAAATTTTAGAATAAAGAGGTATCTGGTAACATCTTTAAAGACAAAAAAGATCTGGAACAAAGTATGGGCAATCTCCAACAAAGAATCATCAGCGATAGCATCACTGACCAAATGAAACAAGAAGAAATAAGCCTCCATAAGAAATGGGAAGAAAGAATCTTACAGGAGGATAAACTTTGGTAACAAAAGTCTTGAATTAGATGGCTTAAGTGTGGCGAACAAAATTCTTCCTTCTTCTGTCGCTCCATGATTCAACATAGTAGACACAACAGAATCCTTGGCCTTAAATCCAAAGAAGTATGGTACATACCCATGAGGATATAGCGAATGAACTAAATGAGTACTTCAACAATCTCTTAGAGGAGCTCAGGGTAAACAGATCTAGAGAAATTAGGGAAATCACTCACAACATCCATACAATCCTCAATCAGGACCATAACAAAATACTTCTAAGGGAAGTAACTATGTAAGAGTAGAGGAGGCTGTAATGTCCATGCCTAATGGGAAAGCCCCTAGACTTGATGGTTTCACAATTGACTTCTATAAATCCTGTTGGCCTTTCTTAAAAGAGGATGTTCATGCTCTAGTGGAAGACTCAAAAAACAACAAAAGTGTTCTAAAAGCCCTCAATGCTACCTTCCTCACTCTCATTCCTAAAGAAGAAGGTGTCGATTCTCTGAATCGGTTCCATCCTGTAGCCCTCTGCAATGTAATCTACAAAATCATCTCAAAGGTCCTTGCCAACAGGATCAAGTTTGTCCTTCCCCTCCTTATATCCTCAAACCAATCAGGCTATGTGGAGGGAAGGAAAATAATGGACAACATTATTCTATCTCATGAACTGATTCACTCACTTAAAGTTCAAAAGAAACATGACATGATGATGTAAATCAACATGTGGAAGGCCTTTGATAAAATAAGATGGGATCACATGAAGGAAGTACTAAAGGCTTTTGGATTCAATCAGGACTATATTAATTGGATTATGGCCATGGTTTTTGGAGCCTTCTTCTCCATTCTTCTCAATGGCTCCACCTCCAAGCCTTTTTGCCGCACCAAAGGCATAAGATAGGGAGACCCCTTGTCTCCCTTCCTCTTTTTTATCATGGTCGAACGTCTAAGAAAATCCCTAAAGGCTGTCAATATTAACAACTCCCTCGTTGGCCTCAAGCTACATGATAATGCCCCCTCCTCAACCCATCAACAATTTGTAGATGATACCTTGTTAATGGGCATCCTCATTGTCAAGGAAGCTCTCTCTTTCAAAGAAATTCTAAAATGTTTTTCAGATGCCTCTGGAACTTCCATCTACCTCGAAAAATCCAAATTATTCTTCTTCAATACTCCCATTTCCATTCAAAGAAATATCACTAGAACGTTGGGCTTTCAAAGATGTTCTCTCCCCTCTAGATATCTGGGAGTCCCTCTAGCCGGAAAATCTTTCAAAAAATCCAACTGGGAGGACCTTCTCAACAAACTTAGCAAAAGACTTTCCAATTAGACTTTTCGCTCCCTTAATTTGGCGAGAAGATTGGTCCTGGTTAAATCAATGCTGCAGGCCATGCCTCTGTATATGTTTTTTTCTCTATCTGCCCCCAAATCAATCACCAATATCATCAGGTGCATCCAAAGGAAATTTTTATGGAGGGGCTCAGACACTAATAGAAAATGGGCTCTTGTAGCTTGGGAGAAGGTCTGTAAACCATAAAATGTTGGAGGGTTGGGTTTAAGGGATCCAAATATTCTTTGAAAAGCCCTAGGGGCCAAGACATGGTGGCATTGGATAGACAACCCACAAACACCTTGGGGCCTCAACTGGAGGGAAAAATATGCACCAACTCACCCAAATGACGATCTCATCAGGCTCATAGGCGACATAAAATGTTTGACGATTTGGAATCAAGCATGGGAGAATAAGGCTATCATTCAAAAGCACAGCTTCTGGGAGATTGGTCATGGAGAAAAATCCATTTTTTGGGAAGATGTTTGGCAGCAACTACCTAACCTAAACAGGGACCAGTTCACCCAACTTCGCACTACTATGAAAGAAAAAGGCAAGCACAAGGTGGCCCATTACTGGAAACCCAACAACAAAATGGAAAAATGGCAAGAATGGTTGGAAGACAAAGATTGGGAACCTCTGCCCATTGGATTTGATTTGAGCACTTTTGCTAATAACATTCAAGAAATATAAATCCAATTCAATAGAGGTGAAGATAAGATCAGATGGGGTAAAAACTCAGTAGGGAATTTCAATCTCAAAGAAGCCTATGACTATATGGCAAACCATGATCAACTACAGCCCAAAGAAAAATGGAAAACTCTGTGGTGTAGACAATTATGGCCCAAAATCACCCCTTTTCTTTAGCTAACCATGCAGAGGAAGATTATAACATGGGAAAATTTATGCAGAAGAGGATTCAATGAAATCTCAAGATGCCCTCTCCATGAAGAGCACGAAGAAACAATAAACCATCTCTTGTACGGCTATGAATATTCTAACAAACTTTGGGAGTGGGCTAAGACTGTTTTTAGATCTTCTAATAGGAACAAGGCTTCCATCCTCAACACTCTTGACAATTGGATAACTTATTTCTCCTCACACCCAATGGTTGATAGGGCCTCGAACATTATCCCGGGTACCATATGTTGGGTAGTATGGAAAGAGCGAAATACGCGAATTTTCAAAGAAGAAAAAAGGCCAGAACAGAATATCCTCACCTTAATTAAACATATAATCTAGGAATCTATAGCCATCTCGAAATTATCGATCTTCAGTGACCCCCCTCGTCCTACTGATATGAGGATCCTACAACTCCTTGAGCTGCACCCTCCCCCTCAGAATAATTTAACTCCAAAGATGGAAAACCAGGAAGCTCCCTATCATTGACACCCTATGAATAAAGACATCCTCAAATTGAATTACGATGGAGATTCCAAAGGCAATCCTGTAGCTGCTAGTTTTGGTGGAGTCTTCAGAAACTCACAAGGAGAGATAATATGCTTATATGCAGGCAACCTAGGCATAGCTACCAACAATGTTGTTGAAATCCAATCTTTGGAACATGGTCTGGACATTACCAAAGTCTAGGGATTCTGGCTGCTCACCATGGAAGGAGATGCAACTCTCGCCACCCAGGCCTATCGGAAGCTTCAACAAGGCATGACTGTCACCAAGGTAACAAACAATTGGAGGCTCAACAATACCTTGCATCGCATCAACTGACACGTTGGATAGTTGAGTGGGCTACAATTACAGGTCATTAGATGGAAGGCTAATAACATGGTTGACAGGTTAGCAAATGAAGGAACAATTGGTAGCACGAGAATCCGTTCCCTTGCATGGAGGGACTTGGAGGATGGACCTCTCCGCCAGGATTGTGAGGCATTAAATAACATTGATAAAGGAGTATGGGTTTCTCTCAATAATGAGAATGCATGTTAATCTCTAGAACAGGAATGGTACAATCCTCGCATCCCCTCATAATGAATTCCTCAGACAACAACCATCCCAACTCTTCGCATGAGGTGGGAAGTTACCAGATTGTATTGATCCTTCAGAGTCGCCACTAACCTGATCCCTCGATCAGTACCAATTTGTGCTCTCTCATGACTGTGTTGTACCTTTTACTGGCCACAATTAATGGCTTTTTCATGCCTGTCTTTTTCTTTCCCACCTCAGCCACCTATTCCTCCTATGAATACCTCGACTCGCTCGCTCTTCCCCACTGCTCTTTTCTCCCTCGAGCCTTCTCTTTCAGTGTCTTTGCCCTGGATTTACCTCATGATTCCCCTTCCTTCCATATCACGACCTCTTGTCGTAGCTCTGTCCTTATCCCCCGCCGCGGCTGCGGCCGTGACAACACAAGGTGGGACAACCCTAGCATGCAGCCCCGCACAAGATCTGAGGCATCGACGAGAAGTGTAGCCCTCAATTATGTAAAAATTTGAATAATATAACAGTTATTCACAGAGATTATCCTGATTATATACTATTTGCTGAATGCATGCATAATACATAACCTCCTCTACCATTGATCATCAATTTGCGGAATTAAAAAACAATCGCATGCGCACATTGAAACATCAATCACACATATCAACACAGTATGTAATGGGGAAAGCATAAAGCTGAAAACCCCCAAATATCTGTATATTATAATGATAAAGAACATGTAACAATACATAGTACAATACTCCTCACAAGTACTCAATACTATCTCCACATGCTACACACAAACTAGCTCAGATCTGAACAAGTCACGGGTTCAAATCTCCTCCATTGTTTGCCTGCCTCTACTACGCAATTCAAGTTGAGAATAGATGATATCCAAGTTCGAATTCCCTTGGCTTGTACTGCGCAATCCTCATTAGAAATCTAAATCAATGATTGTGCAAATCTCATGCACAGCTATAGTCACAACTGATAGTAGTCTCACCCTTTCACCCAACTCTAACACTTGTCTCCACTGAACTGTCCATGCACTGAGTTAACTGATGTATTCTTTAGTTGATTTATGAGTTAATAATTAGTGAATTAATTAATAATTAATTCACACCACTCATCAATAGTGTATTTTGTTAGTTAGACTAAATACAACTAGTTCAACTAAGTCAAACTGAACACAACTCCATCAACTCCTCATTCAACTCCACCAAACTCAATCACTTGAGTTCTAACTGAAGTCCTTCATGCAATAGCTCAACTAACCCATAAGAAAAGTGTATTTCCTTCTGGAAGTTGCATGTGCCACATCCGTAGCTCGAACTGAAGTGCTGCAATAGGATAAGATAATGTTTATAGTCCAAATATTATTAAGAGCTAATAAAATTCGACTGTTCTATTTTTTGACTGGCAGTCTAAAAATAGACTCCGCCCATATGTCTAAAAATAGAGGTCCATCTATTTTGACCAACATGACCAATCATCCATAAATAGCATCCTGCAACTCATAGACCATGATCAATATGTCTAAAAGTAGACTTTGCGCCAAAAATAGCCTGCGAGCCCACTTAGTGAAGGCGACTTCTTTTCACTATGCTCCATCATCTTGTTGCATTTTCAACACTCCCTCTCAACAAGATATGGATTATCTGCAACCCCTATCCTGCCTCTGTGGTATTCGAATTTGCTCTTGGTGATCGCCTTCGTCAAGATATCAGTATCCTGATCCTCCGTGGGAATGTATGAAAGTAACATGATTCTCCACTGCACACAATCTCTGATATGATGGTACCTGATGTCGATGTGCTTGGATCTATCATGAAATACTGGATTAGCCGACAGTTTAATGCAACTTTGGTTATCACAATAAATCACAGTAGGCTCCAAGTGTGAC
>APFE031334979.1:61200-103656 GCA_000404065.3 Pinus taeda
TGATCTGACTACGCAAGAGTGCCTTTAGGAAGCCCCGTAGAAATCTGCTGCAGTATCTTCAAAGCTCCATGGTGAAGGTGGCCCAATCTCCGATGCCACAACTCGCCATCATCCCAGCTCACCACTCCTTCTACCTTGCATGCCATTGCTGCACAACCATCTACATGCAATTGATAAAGGTTCTTGACTCGAACCCCTATTTTCCGGGTTTCTCCAGTTGTCTTACTGCGTAGGAAAGCCTTTCCCTCGCTGAAGACAACATCATATCCCTTGTCTTCTAACATCGCCACAGAGATAAGATTCTTCTTCAATCCGGGAACATGCATCACTTCCTTCAATACGAAGGGTTTACCAGACTCCCTCTCAAAGGAAATGGTACCGATACCAGTCACACTGTATCTACCATCATCACCCATCTTGATGTGCACTCCAAGATCTTTCTCATCCAGATCAGAAAACAAATCTCGATCTCCTGTCATGTGAGAAGATGCACCACTGTCCAAGAACCATACCGATCCCATCACACTTGATACCAAGCATGCGATCAACAAAAAATCTAGCTCAAACTACGAGGCTAAGGCCTCTCCCGCCGCAGAACCAGCAGCTTGCTTATTTTTCTTCTTCTGCAAACAATTTGTGGCATAATGTCCATGCTAGTGACAGTGAAAGCACTTCACCTTGGACATGTCCTGCTTCTTGCCTTTCACATCGGAATGAGAAGCTTTCTTGTTCTTCCCCTTCTTTGCTTTGGTAGCAAAAGTGCAATTTTCTTCATCAGATGCCTTTGATGAAGATCCGTCCCTGGTATTCCGCCTGATCTCCTCTTGCACAAGATCAGACCAAAGTCTCTCCCATCCTGGAAATTTCTCTTGACCATTGATAGAGTCCTGATAGGAATTCCAACTCTTCGGAAGACCAAGGGGAGCCAAGCTCTCATTGACAGTCACCCCCACACTTCCCAGCTCATCCTGGCATTGGGTGAACTTTGTGAGATACTTGGGCATACTGTCTCCTTTCTCACACTTAATGTTTCTAAGTTTATCCTTGAGCGCCAACTTCCTCTGGTCACTCTTGCTTTGGAATAAATCTATCAACTCTTTCCACATCACATATGGAGAAGCCTTTCCATGCAGGCTGGATACAATGTGATCCTTCACGCCCTCCAACAGAATCCTTCGACACTTTGTTGTCTTCTTTTGCCAGCCTCAACTTGAGCAACATCAGTAGGCTTTGGGACATTAGCATATATGAACTCCTTCAATCCATTGTCATCTAACACCACCTCCATCCTGTCTTTCCATGCAATATAATTTGAGATGCCTTCAAGGGCATACTCCAATTGCAATCCATTGAAAGACATTTCAACTTCGACACCAAGAAAACACTGTTGCAAATTCTAATTCCACCAGCTCAAAACTCAACCGCTTTTGATCTAAAGTTCGTGAGAACAAAGTATTTCTCGTACAGAGATTGACTGTATGGGCATTTACTGGATATCTCACCTTCCAAAAGAAGGATGAATCCAGAGGCTACCTGACCCGATTACAAACTTTGCCTGAAGAAATAAAATGTAATCACTTTCTGAATAATAGATCTGATGATCAACTTCGCTCTAATACCATGTATAAATTTGAATAATATAACACTTATTCACAGAGATTATCCTGATTATACACTATTTGCGGAATGAATGCATAATACATAACCTCCTCTACCTTTGATCATCAATTTGAGGAATTAAGAAACAATCGCATGTGCACATTGAAACATCAATCACACATATCAACACAGTATGTACTAGGGAAAGCATGCAGCTGAAAACCCCCAACTATCTGTATATTATAATGATAGAGAACACGTAACAATACATAGTACAATACTCCTCACAAGTACTCAGTACTATCTCCACATGCTACACACAAACTAGCTCAGATCTGAACAAGTCACGGGTTCAAATCTCCTCCACTGTTTGCCTGCCTCTACTGCGCAATCCAAGTTGAGAAAGATCAGATCCATGTTCGAATTCCCTTGGCTTGTACTGTGCAATCCTCATTGGAAATCTCAATCAATGATTGTGCAAATCTCATGCACAGCTATAGTCACAACTGATAGTAGTCTCACCCTTTCACCCACCTCTAACACTTGTCTCCACTGAACTGTCCATGCATGGAGTTAACTGATGTATTCTTTAGTTGATTTATGATTTAATAGTTAGTGAATTAATTAATAATTAATTCACACCACTCATCGCTAGTGTATTTCAGTTAGACTAACTACAACTAGTTCAACTAACTCAAACTGAACACAACTCCATCAACTCCTGATTCATCTCCACCAAACTCAATCACTTGAATTCTAACTGAAGTCCATCATGCAATAGCTCAACTAACCCATAGGAAAATCGTATTTCCTTCTGGCAGTTGCATGTGCACATCCATAGCTCGAACTGAAGTGCTGCAAGAGGATAAGATAATGTTTATAGTCCAAATATTATTAAGAGCTAATAATATTCGACTGTTCTATTTTTGACTGGCAGTCTAAAAATAGACTCCGCCCATATGTCTAAAAATAGAGGTCCATCTATTTTTACCAACATGACCAATCATCCATAAATAGCATCCTGCAACTCATAGACCATGATCAATTTGTCTAAAAATAGACATAGTCTAGAAATAGACTTTGCGCCAAAAATAGCCTGCGGGCCCACTTAGTGAAGGCGACTTCTTTTCACTAAGCTCCATCATCTTGTTGCATTTTCAACAAATTATGTTGTCTCTGTTAATCCTAAAACCTAGGACCACATTCATAATCTGGAGCTCCAGGTGCAGAATATAAAACGGTGGGTGACCATAGAAGCCGTAGATGCTCAATTTGAATGATACTCGACCTTGGCCTCGCCTGTGTTAGGGATAATTTATAGAGTCGCACCATTGAGCTCTCATGGCAGCTCAATACCATTCTCGGACTCACATTGTAAGAACAATTTGAAAATACTAAAGCCGTGGAGGCAAAGTTAGACATGCTGAATGATAAACTCATTGTCTATGTGGAATCTGTCCACCACCGACACTTCGTCATGAGGGAATCGCCATATTACGCTCCGTTGAAGCGTCTTATAGCTACCATGCAGGCTAGCAGCGATGGCTCTCCAAGCATCAAGAAAGAGACAACTGGTGCCTCCACCAATCACCAAGCCGTGATAGATGCCCCTACTGGAAGTTCTTCGGAGAAGCCCATCAAGTTGGAAGATGATCCCTCAGATGACTTTGCTTAATGAAAAGTTGTATGATGCTTTTTGTAGGTCTTTTGAACTATCCTCATATTTAGGCCACTCTCGATAGTAATGCTACTCTCTGCGATTCGGGTCCCCCAGATACTCACAGTTCTCGCCCTCTCAGGTTAATGGGAAATTTTGGTAATTTTTGCAGAATTGTCAAGTAAAACCTCCATCTCTCCTTTCAACCCAGAACTAGGGGATTTTTTGTAACTATTGTAAAAGGAAAGTTTGGAATTGGTGTATGAGCATCCTGCTCGAGCCACCCCACTCTGATTGTAAATACCATCTTTTGAATTAATAGATACTTTCTTACTTATAAAAAAAGAAGAAGATGAAATGATCATTTAAAACTAACCTAGATCCAGCTTAACCCTAGATCTATCAAGTATGGAGAGTGATCAAATTACTTGAGATACAAACATCTTTTTGAGAGGCAAACTAAAAGAAAGCTTTGCACCTCAAAAGATTTGGTCCCTCTTGGCTCTTGATAAATCAGGGATTAAGATGGATCTAGGTTGGTTTTATTATTGGGGGTCTCTATAAGTGAGGAATGTTTAGATCAATAAAAAGTTAAATATAAATTAATAGTTAAAACAAATACACTCAATTTAAAAATTAATAAAAATAATAATTAAAATAACAAGTGAGTGATATTCAATGTGTTTATATCGCAATTTTTGTTTTTATTAATAATATTCTAGATATATTTTCTTTAAAAAAATTCAAAATATGCCTATTACAATAAAGGAAATTTAAATAATGAAAATTCATATTGGTAAACATATTATTTAAAAACTTCAATTTATATATTATTATAAAGAATCAACCTAGATCTATTTTAATTGAAGATCTACCAAGTGTCTAGAGGGATTTAGATAGTTAAAACAAATTTTTTAATATGAAGTTATTATTATTATTATCCAATTTTAAGGTCATGACCAAGACAAACACCAAATTGGTGTATGAGACCCCCTTGTTTGTGGGACAAGGGAATGAGACCCCCTTGTTTGTGGGACAAGGGACTCACCTTCGGCTAGCGATTTGACTGTTAAGTGTACAAAAGCATATATACTCTACCCCCTGTTAGGAGGAAACACATGCTCTTAACCATTAGGCCCACTTAAGCTCTATATATGACTAATACATGACATGGAATTAAATGATAAAAAAATTACACCTTAAAATATTTTATTCTAAGATGGATTTGCTTTTGCACTCAATTGCACTATGAGGTGCTATACAACTAGTTAATTGCACTGTGAAGTGCTATACAACTAGTTAATTGCATATTGAGGTGTTATACAACTAGTTGATTGCATATTGAGGTGCTATACAACATAACCTACAATGAGAGAGATGTTGGCACTTAACATTACATGACACAAAAAATTAAAGTGCTCTACAACCCATTATGAATTTAATTATATATAATATATATATATATATATAAAGAAATAAATTATTTTAACGTCCACGAGGCTAAAGATAGCCTGTGGGACATATTGCTTCTTCATGTGCTTGATGTATTCGACCTTTTTTCTGTGAAGCTTCACAATAAATGCTTCTAGTGTCTCAACAAACCCCTAGCTAAATAGATTATCCCAAGAGCTAGTTGCCAACATATCTGCATAACTTTCTCTGTTGTCTTTGAAGACCTCACATTCTAAAATGAAATGTTTCTATGTTTCCACTTTTCCAGAAGAACAAAAAATGCATACCCTTTCCTCACACACTTCCTTTGGCCTTTTCCAACGCCTTGTTTCACAACGAAGTTGATGAGAATTAGTCCTTAACTGAGCAATAAGAATTTTGGCTCTCCAAGAGATATTAGCCTCTATTTTAAAGCAAAAAATAGAGATCAAATTTAAAATTAGATGCATTTGTGATTCATGATTTAAGCCAAGCTCTTCTGGAGAAATCACATAGAAAACTTCGTTTCGAATCTCTATCTAAATTCATCATCAAGACAAAAGATCAAATTTCTCAAAATGTAATATTTTCTATTATTTAAATATTTACACATTAAGAAATTTAATCTCTTGGTATTTGATAAATCTTAACTTATTGTTAGTTTATCTTCTTTCCCTTTCAACACTTCTCTCATTTATTCTAAATTCATCGGCTCTTAAATTTATTAATTTTCAAAACACATTTGACTTTCTTAATCATATATTTCCTTTTTCACTTTTAACCATTTTAATAATAATTAAACAATTAATTATTTTTTTATATATATTATTAAATTAATTTCACTTTTTAACCATTTTAATAATAATAAAAATAAACTTAATTTTTTTTTTTTTTTTTTTTTTATATATTATTAAATTAAATTTCCCATAAATTTGACATTTTTTCACAATAATTTTTAAATAATAAATATTGTTTTACTCTCTCTTTCACAACTATCACCCTTATTTTACTTTTATTTTTTCCTTCCCACCGTTGCCTCTGAGAATCTTTGGCACCTAATTTATTAATTTTCAGCACCATTTGACTTTTTTTTAATCATACATATCCTCTTTTTCACTTTTTTTTTATCATTTTAATTTTATTTAACTATGATTTATCTCTTTATATATATTATTAAATTAAATTTCAGTAAGGTTGGCTATTTTTAGAATGGATTTTAAAAAATAAATATTATTTTATTATCTGTTTCACAACCATCACCTTTCACCGTCACCACTTTCTATTTTTTACTCTTTTAGATTACTTTTAATTTTTCTCTGTAAATTATAAATTCAATATCTTTGGATGAGTAAGTGTTTATTTTTATCAATTTGAACTTTAGATATTTTTAAAAATAGGTGGAGTATCCACTAAAAAATAAGAATAAAAAATTTTACATAGAAAAATAATTCTTTACCAGAAAAAAAAAAAACAATAGTCTTTATTCTTTCTCCATCAATTATAAATTCAATATCATCTTCTATTATCAAATTCAATTTTAAATGTCTTTAACAATAAAGAGAGCATCCACTAAAAAATTAAACAATAAAAAATATATTTTATCCAGATAAATTCAATATATCCATTGAAAAAGTTACGTAATATTTCCAAACAAATATTGAATATCTTAATGATTTATTTTGAAAACCTACATGCCCAAAAATTTATTAATTTAAAATTGGAATTTAAGTTTTTTATTTAATTAACTTTAAAAATAATCCATTTAAAAAATGAAAAACAAAAAATATTTAACCTTCTGTCTAACTCAATGCAAAATGAAAAATTAAATTAATATTAATATCTATTAACTATATAATATATGAAAAGTTAAAATTAAGTTGACTTTAATTACTATTTATAGTTGCAGTAATGCTTTCCATTTTTTTTTAATTCTATTTACACTATTTTGGTGTGTGAATGGGTGGACGAGGTGTTTTGGTTTAAGTCAGTCAAATTCGAGCTTTGAATAGACTTTGACAATACAAATAGTCGCCGCATGTGTCACTCCTTTTAATATATATATATATATATTTTTTTAAATGGAGTTAACATTAGGGTTGGAAGAGGGACATTGGAAACAAATAAATTCAAGAATTTTGACGGTCGGGCAGGTGGATGGGATGGCGGCAGGCAAGTTTGACGGGAATCTATGGCGGCCAGAGAAGGTTGCCGGCACAGACAGAGAAACGGACTCAGATATTCCGTGACAGCTTGGCTGTCCCCCGTCAGCTCGACGCGACAGCGGGGCATGCCGTGCAAGTTCTTCTCCCCGGGATTCGTACTGGCGACCCTTGGGATGTCTCCCGCGTGCTGCGGAAAATTCGCACCGCATAGGGTAGACTGCCTTTCCTATTTTATAATTTGCACAACCACGGGTTTCGAGCCCTGGACGTGGAGCTGGGAGGATATTCGTGCAGACGTAGAAAATTAACCTTGGTTAAATGGCGAGCGCTTGTTTGCTTTGACAATCTCAAGGGAGGAATCTGAGTTGGACGGGTAATCTCGATTCTCGTGGACCTATGTATCCACGCTTCCGCCGGTGGTCACATGACAGTGCCGGGGCTAGGGCTCGGGCTTGTTATTATCATCGTCTTCCATCCGACGTGGCGGTGGGCTGTGGCCTTTGTATGTATAATCGTCGAGCGTCCTTTCATCAGAGACCAAGAGAAATTGTCTTTTTTTTGCTTCAGCGCATTTGAAGAGCAGGAGGTCCGGTGATCAATTCCCGATCAGGCTCTCTTTCAAGCAAAGACACATACATGTCGGTAAGTCTCTTGATATTCGCTGGAAATCCGTTATTTGCTTTAAAGTTTGCGTTTTTCTCTGGCAAAATCCATCAAGGACCTAAATTTCGACGGACTATCAGATCTTCTGAATCGCGCCCTGCCATGGGGTGCGAAATATCAGGCAAATTTATAGTTATTTTGTTTTGTTAGATCTGATATCGTCTTTCGAAACCGTAGTTAAGTTTTTGCTTGTAAGTATTATATTTTCGGACCTTTTGAGGACAGAAAGAGATAGCTTTGATCTCCAAGGCTAGGCAAGGGCCATGCGGGAGCAATATTATTGCTTTTTGTTCAAATCCTTTTGCGAAACTTCAAAACAGAATTTGTACAATACGCATACTACACGGCATAATAGACCGTTCCGATGGAAGATTAATGGAAAAAAACCGACGGTTACCGGAAATTTTCTTAAAAAATCGTAGCCTGTATGTTGTTTTGATTTGGTGTAAAATCAGCAGGTATTCCTATGGAATGGATATTGATACTCCGCTGCAGGTTCTGTCTTTTCTCTCTCTTATCATTTTACTTTCATGTGTTTTGTAGTATATCTCGATATTTCAATGTAATATGCGTTTGTTTGCCATTCCACATAAATATGTTCTATCTGAAACTTGCTTTATCTTTTAGATGATTAAAATTTGTGTAGGAAAATCAAGAAAAACTTAAAAACCCTCTCTGGATTTTCATTAAAAAATTATTTCAGTGCGGGAGCATCTCTGTGACCTTATCAAGGCTTTGGACCCGTCGGTTGCACTATGGTTCAGCGGTAAACTGGTGGAACTTTACCTGAACTACCGCAGGCCTGAATCCCAGCGTTTGGTGCTTCATCTTCCCTCATCTACCCGGGAATCTCCAGAGCAACACATCCCATGAGTTTAGTACCTGATCTGACCAAAATTTCGGTGGTTTATGTGAGAAAAACAAGGCTGTGGATCTGCTATGAGCGGAAGTGATAAGTGACTAGGCTCTATGAGTGGAAATTTGTCAGCTGCTGATGTGGACCTCCCAAGCCGTGGCAAGAATGCGAGTGCTGATAAGACCTGACCTTCCCTAGTTTGAAAAAAGGAAAAGAACTGCACAGGTTGAAAAGAGTTTAATTTGGGGATTGGCCCATGGTGAATTGGGAAAGGCTCCGCGCTTGCTTGGGAGAGGTGCAACGTTAAAATCTCTCGCTGCCCACGTTAAAGTGGCTTTTTGCACTATCATAATGAGGAATTGAGGTTTGTAGCAACCCCAAGATCAATCAAAATCAAATGAAATGGTTCAAATGCATTTCAACTAATTTTGCAAACATATTGATATTTATAACCCTCAGCTGCAGCGTACGTGCAGGGATTGGATTTGGTTTAAATCATAAGCATGAAATTAATCGCACGTATCGGCACTGATGGTTATTATGATACTAAGTAGGAAGGAAATTTCGGTGAATTAAATAGTGTGATGTAAATATGGTATTTATTAGTCTGTTGGACTGCCATCTAATGTTTGATCATCGTCATACAAACAGCCTACATTCAAACCCTGGTGGGTAACGAGCTCTAAAACAATGTCCATGTTGGCTGTCTTTAACAGTCTGCCATATTGAAGTGGCTCTGAGGACAAGTTGTGGTCCATAGCTCCCCGTGGTTTAAAATTTTTTTACCTTGCCAAAAAACTTAAAAAAGGTAAATACAGTTATCGGTGTTGAACCATCTGAGTTAATAAATAAGAAATGTATTTTATGAGAAGCGTGCAATGTAGTGTTTGAGAATATAAACACTTGGCTATTAATCTATGTTGGTTTCTGAGAAAATATTAATTTTAGGCATTAAGCAGAATTGTCAGAAAAATAACCATTTGGCCATAAGTAACACGGAATATTTTTATAATGCATACCCCCATCCTTGAAAGAGTTGTACTATTCACTTGCTTGTAGTAGGCATTTTGATTTTTGAGTAAAAACCAATTCAAGCGGGTTAGGCAAGGCATAGTATGCGATTCGAAAAATTATTAATGGTGCAGAACCATAAAAACTGATTTGAAATTATTCTGGGCTCCACTTTCAATTCATTAGCAGCTAGAATTCAAGCTGGTTAGGCATATCATGCGATTCAAAAAATTATCAATGGTGCAGAATCATAAACATTTCTTTGAATTATTCTGGGCTTCACTTTCAATTCATTAGCAGCTAGATTTGCAATTGTTTGCAAAATTGCTTCGAGGAATGCAGCTGCCAGCATATGAAGTAGGTTACCTGCTCTACTTTTCTTATAGATTATCATTAAGTACCATGCATGCTTCATATTACTAGACCAAAGAGTGGAGAGATTGGATCATGAACAATCACCTACTGTAGCATGCTGTTGTCTGATTAACTGGTTGAAAATTTCTATTATATTTTTTCTATTCTGACGCAATTTCTTACACACTTCATTTGAGGAAGCAAGCTCGGAAGCACCTTCTGATACCCCATCGTCTGAGATAAGTTGTGTTCCTTTCAAGCTAATGTTGACTTAAGCAGTTAGCTGATTACTGACTTCCTTTAGTCATATTCATGTTTTTCCTTTGCAGACTTGGATTGAAGAAGGTGACTTGACTCTTTCCATATTTTAATTTCTGATAGATATTTTGCAGTCTGTTTTGCAAAGTTTTTGACTGCTGGCCAAACTTTGTCAAACGGCTTAAGTGGTTTTGGAAGATAATTCCAACAAACATGTGTCTATTGTAGGATTGAAGTAACCCTACTTATCTTCTTTCAGTTTCCTCTGTAAGCTATTTTCTCCCTTGACCGTACATTGCCCGTTAGGTGCACACTATTGCTCCTTCAGTTCCTAATTCCATCAAATGTTACTTTTTCATTCCACTTTATATCTGGCAGGCATTCACCAGGTCATGTGTATTCTGAAGCAAGTGTTTGATGTTATCGTTGCTACCTCTCCCATTTACCTACTTAGCTTGAAGGCTTTGCAAACTTCAGCTAGGATCATCTCTCTCCCATGGGTTTTGATTGTTGTCCAACTTGGTGAATGCAATTGCTTTTGAAGTTTGAACACTGGTGACTGGACTGACCTTATGGATGCTTCTCTGTTCTGAAGATTCCTTGATGGTGCTAATGGGGAGAACTGTCTTTATCTTTATTGTTGATAACGTATTGTACCATTCATTTTTTTGAAAATTATTAACTTATTTTTGGGTATACAGGAAGCAGAATTTAAAGTCTAGTATACATGCCAAAGAGTCCTTTTAACTTGTTCTTATATGTGAATTCGTTCATGCTCATGGAACAACTACTGAAGTGGCTGTTCTTTCTTTAGAAGTAAGACAAAAGCTATATTCACTCATGGGATCATAATTGTCAGTGGAGCTTTTGGATGCACTGGTATGATCCCAGCACCAGTTTTGTTAAATTGTTCAGGACAGAAGGAAACTGCACACAAGTACCCTTCATAGGACACTAGCGGGCATTACAGTTGAAGGATTCTGATCTACACAAAGTGGTAGGGTGCCAATGTGAAATAGTGAGAGGCAACTTTTAGTTGAACCTGTTGTTGTGGTTATCATGTTCTCTTTTGAGAGAAACTGATGTGCATATTACTTGAAGGGATGCAACTGTCATCCTTTCAAAGAATACATATTATTACAGCCTATGATGAAATATTCGTGTGCTGCTGTGAGTAGGTTTCTAGAAAGAAAATCACATGGCAAAATCAGTTTTGAATCATGATGATTCAATAGATATGTCTTTCACAATTTACAACTTTACGATCTCTATTCTATTTGGGTTTCATGTAAAGTGTCTATTTCTTTGTGTCAATTTTTGTGATCTCAGTGCATGTGCCATGAGTCTATTTGTATGTCTATGGAAACTTAGTGGAAAAATTATTGCTTTGCATGTTTGTTTACATACTTACAATGATGGCATGGCTTCAAAATTGCACAGAAACATTGCAGTGCACACATGTCATAAAGTGCTGTTGTAGTCTTACTGATTCATCTGGAAAACAAGATCTTACTTACTGAGAAAACTAGTATAAGATTCTTCATGGCGCTGTCTACACTGCATGGTTTCTGCTAGATGTCTTAGTCCCCTGCATTTGGACACCTTGAGAGGATGGACAATGGATTCGTCTTTATAATGGTGCAGGTTTCCACCCTGAGAGAATGGATGCTGCATGCTTTATGTGCATTGGTGAATTCAAGTACTGATAAAGGCTGAGGGTAAGCAAGTTCTACCTCAAATAGCAGTGTTCATAGCAACACTTGGACTCCCTTGCCTCTCTTTATCGACATGATGCTCTTTAATATGTTTTAACTTTATGGGCACTTGTTCGTACGGAACTTGATACTTATGATGGGTGTTGGTGAGCAAAAGGCATAGTAAATAAAGTCAGCAAAATTGTGACGGTTTGATGGAAATGGTGCAAGACAGTGTCTTTACCTGCTACTCAGGGTCCCTTATTCTATTTCTAATTAGGAGCTTGTCATTTGAAACTTCAGATTCAATACACTATACAGAAATGATGAATCCAAGGGTAGCCACTAGCTACCTATTTTTACGAAAAAGATGTGTTGTTTTTAAACACATTCTAGTAATATTGCAGAGCCTATTGCATTGTCATCTAAATGAAACTTGATATAATAAATAGACATTCTAAGCTTCTGCCTTTCCAAGAGAGGATACATAATGCGTACATATATATGTGTGTGTGTGTGTATCTATATATATGCCTAGTTTCCTTTTAGGAGATTTCCTCAGCCGTTCCCTATGTTTATGACCATTGAAATGATTTCTTTAACATGATTCGAGCTTTCTCACCACTTGAGACTTTTAATTCTTGTTTACTGTTTGTAAACTTGTGATATCCCGTTACAATGGTTGAAATTTTTTCCCAATGGCCAATTCCAACTAATTGATCTTCTGTCACATGTTAAGCTCTATGGGGTACATCTGATTTTCAACTAATGGTGATGAGTGCTGTGAAGCAAAAGAACCATCTCAAGTATAAGATTACTGAGAAAACTAGTGTAAGATTCTTCATGGCGCTGTACGAGATTGTGTAGTTTCTGCTAGATGTCTTAGTACCCTACATTTTGATACCTTGAGAGGATGGGCAGTGGATTCATCTTAAAAATGGTGTAGGTTTCCAGCCTGACAGAATAGATGCTGCATGCTTTATGTGCATTGGTGACTTCCAAGTACCCATGAAGGCTGGCAGTAGGCAAGTTATACGTCAAATAACAATCAGTCCAAAGCAGCACTTGGATTCCCTTGCCTCTGTATTCATGCATGGATGGATGGATGGATGCGTGCATATATGTACATATGTATATATGTATGTATGTTTGTATGCATGGATGGATGTCATATATACATATGTAAATGCATGCATGCATGCATCCATGCATGCATGCATGCATGCATGCATACATACATACATACATCCATGCATGCATGCATGCACTCAGCTGGTTCGCTATGTTTATGACTATTGAGTTGATTTCTTTAACCTGATTCAAGGTTTATTGCCACTTGAGTCTCTTAAGAAACCCTTGGCTTATGAGAAATGGAGTTGGAAGAAATATAGGGATTTAAGTTTGATAGGAACTATTGCAATGCATTTTTATTTTTGACGTGCTTATGGCCTTCTTTCTTTTAATTCAGATTCTAGTTTAAAGTCTTGTTTTAAGTCATTACTGAAGTTTAAACACTCAAGTCTATGAAACGAGTTGCATAATTAGGTTTCTGCACGATATTTCTTATCATCAGAGAAAAGGTCAGTTTTATTCAAAGGATAAGTGAGCTGTTTTGCCGAGAGGTGCTCTACAATTCAATACGGGGGAGATGTTGTCAAGTTAGCATTAGATAACATTATATTGAAAAATAATAAAAAATATTTACATTAAAATATTAAAAAAATACAAGTCGGCTTTAGAGTAAATTTTAGATTTATGTTTTTGAGTTACAACTAGAACATGACAACATCCTAAACACTAAACCAACATAGATCAATCTTAAACTCAGGTCTCTCAAGCACCCAATGGGATCAAATTTATCATTTAATATGAAAGAATTAACACATAACATGGAATTAAAGGATAAAAAATGTACACCTTGAGAAATGATTGAATTTCAAAGTTTAGCCACTGAAGTCTATGAAAGGAGTTGCGTATCAGGTTTCTACATGATATTTCTTATCATCAGAGAAAATTGCAGTTTTATTCAAAGGATAAATGATAAAAAAATTAACACCTTAAGAAATTTGATCCCTCTTGGTACTTGATAGTTATGGGTGTAAAAAGGATTTACATTGGTTAGTAGATAATTTGAACTTGAGTTTTTGGTGCACTTATAGCTTATGGTTGGTTGTAATGCTGGATGTTTACCAACTTATAAAATCAATCAATACACTATTCCTTGTAGCTTGTGACATGTAACTTAATGCATTTTGGAGTTTATTGTCAATTCAAACCAGTCATTGCTGATTTTGAAATTGGGTTTGGTAGCCCACACTTTATGGGTTTTAATGCCCTATAATTTTCAAAGAACCTAGGAGTGGCCTCCTACTTGAGCTCTTGGCTAATTGATCTTATCTTAATATTTTGGTAAAGTACAAAAACTTTTTTCCCTAATTGATTTGCTATACTCTCGTGAAGATACTTTTATTAATTAGCATTTTAACTATTCGTTATGAGTATGACAATTTTGGATTGGTTGAAAGTAAGTTCCACCATGTTGGAATTTACCAAGCTTCTAGTCGGGAAGATTAGAGCGTAAGTCTTATACAATATAAAATTTCTTTATTGTTTCTCATTTTGGTTAAAAGCAAGTTGCGATTTTTTTTTTACATGTCCATGGAAAATGAAAGAATTTGTTGAAGTTTTCCATTGTCAACCATCTATGATAAGAGGTGAAAAGTCAACACACATAAGAGAAGGCTTGCAATTGGAGCTTGTGTGAAGTGATTTTGATGGATTCCCATAAAATCCATTGATAGGGTTAATGTGAAAGAGACTTGTTTGCAACACCAACTAGATACTAATCGAAGGATATGTCTAAATGCTATAGAAGTTAACTCTTATATGGGTCATCATAGCCATGGTCATTACTACAAAGCTTTTCAGGATTTTTGAAGGGGTTTACCGTTTTACCCAAGTTGCACAAAACATGTACAAGTTTTAGAAATGGGACTGCTGGGAAACACAACCACTCAAAAATGGGTATGTGGGGGGAACTCAGTATATAAAAAGTACAAAAATCCTAGAAATAGTTCTTTAATTTTTTATTTTTTATAAATAACACATTATCTTGTAAGAAAATAGGAATGACACAAAACCCATGTCTATGTTAAATGTTTACATGATGCAAAATCCCATAGCTTGGCGATATTGACTAATGCCAATCCCCATACCCTCATATATGATAGAATCCAATGGAAACGCTACAATTTTGCCAACCCTGAAATTCCCAAAAGTTGAATTCATGATAGAATCCAATGGAAACGCTACAATTTTGCCAACCCTGAAATTCCCAAAAGTTGAATTCTAAATGTGTGGGATATGAAATTCTACTTTTTCCATATGAAGTCTAACCAGGTTGGAACCTCCCAAACTTCCCGAAACAATAGATGGTAATGCTAAAAATTTAAGTAAAAGTTGACAAACTCCTCAGAGCTCAGTCCCCTATGTATATTTTGCCTTAAAGGGTCATTGGCATGGATTGGACAATATTTTCCCATGGGCTTATGGGAAATTGTGTGGGCTCAGAAACTTTCCAAATAAGTGCTAGGAATGTGACTGAAAATGGTTGAAATGCCTTGGAAACACCTCTGTTTGTATCAAAGAACATTTTCAGATTTGGAAATGTTGTATGGTATTATTGATGGCTTTTTGCGACTGTTTCAACATTTTAGAGGTTTTGGGTATAGGACATGGCCAAACTAGGTGTTTCTTGCAACTTAGGGCTTTAAAAATTGATATCACATTAGTCGTATTTCAATATTAACCAATTCAAAGTTAGCAGAACTAGATTCGGATGGGAATTAGAATCCTAAAATTATGAACCTAATTGGAATTGGCCAAAAATTAATATAAAAACTGGTGGAATGAAAAAATACATGAAATTTTCTGTGAATACTTAAAATGTAAATCCAAAGCCTTAGATACCATATATAAAAAGTCTGCTTCTGTAAGGGTGAAAATAGCAAAACGACACAGAAACATAATTTTTTGAAATACATATAATTAAAGTTCTGAAACATTGAGGTTTTGAGTGGCCTCTAGAATCCACAAATGATTATACTAGAATATAAAATAATAATTTAAGTCTCTCGGATTGGGACCATGCATTCGATGTAGTTGCACAATCCATCTTTCACCTCTCCATTTGCTTTAAAGTCTTTTGTGTAATGTTACCTTTAGGTTTAGGTATTACTTAGCTCCATGTATAGTTTGATGGAGTACTTTGTTCCATCTCTCATCTGTGATTCACCAAGCAGGGATATACATTTTTTTAATGGTTTTATATCTTTGTATGCTACCTTTGTTTTTCCTTTGCTCATAAACATATTTGCTTTAAAGTCTTTTGTGTAATGTTACCTTTAGGTTTAGGTATTACTTAGCTCCATGTATAGTTTGATGGAGTACTTTGTTCCATCTCTCATCTGCGATTCACTAAGTAGGGACATACGTTTATTTTTGGGTTTAGTTTTATATCTTTGTATGCTACCTTTGTTTTTCCTTTGCTCATAAACATAATCCATGGCAGGTTTATCACCTTCCACCATCCATAACACTTCTACAATTGGCCAAATGATTTTGACAATCTCGTTTGCTCTAATCCAAAAAGGGATCTCATGAACTTTGCCATAGATATCTTTCCCTTCAAGGCTTGGAGACTGAGGATTTGAATTACAAAACTTTGAAGCTTGGGGCAATGGGAACCATATTGTTTCCATCAATAAGTCGCCATAAGAAAAAGTTAGAATGATAAATAATACATTGCAAAATTATAATTTTAAATTCTAGAATCAAGAATAATGAAATCCTTAACTTCAAAATTAAAATACTTCTTTGGTTGGCATTTGTCTTTTTGTCAAATAACCACGTCTTTACAAAAAGTACCAACATTTGCATTGTGATCTTGATTTTGTAGGATTGGGGAATGCACTCTATGAAATTGATTAATCCATCCTTGACCATGTGATCTAAAATTCTACTAAAAGATTTTTGCATAATTATACTTTGGGTTTAAGAAAGCCCAATTGCATGTAGATATTGATGGAGTTGCTTGTTCCATCTATTCTCAATAATTTTGCAAACAAAAGAAGATACTTGTTCTTTCACTCATTGATAATACTTATTGTCTTGTTGGCATGATCCATGACCTTACAGATTTAAGTTTATAACTTGTTGCATGTTTATCCCATCCACCATTTGCAAGAAACAACAGGGCACTAACTGGTCTTGATGATCTCTTCTATTTTAGTCCAAAATTCAATTTCAAAAGCTAAGTGAGACATCTCAAGCCCTTTAGGCTTGCAAGTCTAGTAAAATATGCATCCCATTCATTGCCACAACTATATTTTTTAAGTTGTCCATTTGTGCAATAAGAGGTTGCAACACAAGAAAGTTTATTGCAAAGCGAGTAATACTTGGTCGAACAAGCTCCTTGTTCTTGGTTCTTTTCCTCATTAAGATTAAGGACCACATGTGATTGTAGATGAGTTTTGTTATGGTTTTGGCTTGATCCTTCTTTACCCAATCAAGTTTTCTAGTGTCGTTAAATATGAGGTTCAAATAATGTGTAAGCATGAAGTCCAGAAAATAGTGCAATGTTTCTCCTGCAACATCTTGGTTGGGAAAACATAATTACTTGCGTCATTGGTAATGGCTCGAACTACATTCTACACCACCACCTCCAACTTCATAACTGCATTGTACAAGAGCTCAAATAATATCTTCATATCGTTTAAAAACATAACTCCTCAAGGGTAAAAAATGAGGGAAATTGATGATGGCTTGGGATTTTCCATTGGTTCATCCACCGAACATGGTGGTACAACTTGGGGTTGGCCCAATGTTGTTTCAATTCCACACTGTTATCATTCACCTTCTCTTGCGAAATTGACACCCTCAAATCATGAAAATTAGCATATTTGAAGCCCAAATGATATGTAGTGATAACTTACCATGGGTTAATAATAGTTAGAGTCAGCAAGATTGAATACTATATTCACATCATGCCAAAATTGACGAATGCATTGTCAAGTAACTAGCTTCACATCCTTTCACTCACTATCAATGGTGGGGCAAATAGCCATGTGTTGTATGGAGTACGAAGAAGTTATTGAACCTTTTTATCTTGGAGGTTTGAATCTAAAGCTATGTTGCAGGAAATACCTATATAAGCAATGTTCCATATCTTGAGAGTCAAAACACTTGGAAATGTCAAAAAATGTATGCAACATCATGGAAATGCTACCATCCCTGTCACACATTGTTTCAAAATCTAGAAACACCATATAGCATCACTGGTGGCATTTATAGGTGTTTTGGCAATTTCCAATGACAGTTTGAGTGCTTTTTTGGAAGTTTGTGGCCCACTCAAGAACCCCTGATGGGTGTGGGACACACAGAAAGTTATCATTTGACCCATGCCAATGATCCCATAAGAAAAAACCAAGATATGGGATTGAGCTTTGAGGAGTTTGTCACGCTGGTAATTACTGTTCATATGAAATTCTTAAAGTAAAGGTTAACATTCTCCTTTATCTTACATTTTCTATTTGTTGACATTCTCCTTCACATTACCTTTTCTAACCTTTACTTAAATTTTTTGACATTACCATTAATTGTTCAAGGATGTTTTAGAGCGTGTCCAACGTTATCGGCCTCCATATGGGGAGTAGAATTTCATATCCATTTAGAATTGAAATCACATGCCCCAGTATTGCCATTGAAAACTCGTTCACATTTCCATGTTTCATGTGGCTTTGCTCTAAACTGCTCATGAGTATGCTGATTGGAGTAGGCTCCAAAATTAGTGTTTCCATCATGTTGTCTGAGGATCTGAGAGGTTTTCCATTTCTCATCTTGAATAATCTTTTATTGCCTTCCTTTGTTGAAATGGCTTCAGGAGCTGTTGGCTTTTTGTTTTGAAGGGTGGGGGGGGAGTTAAATAAATCAGTTGGCATTGGGCACCTTTTTACAGCCTCTAACTTTGCCTACAATATACATAAGAGTTGTTTCAGCATGTGCATACCCACTCGCACCCACCCCCTGATTTGCTTCCCACAATGGTTGCATTCTACGTCTCCCCCCTCAGCCGAATTTTTTCTGTGGTTCCATTCAGTTCTCTCTTCTCAGACACAGGGAATTGTCTTAAACAGTTAAAATTCTGCAAATAGAAATATAATGTTGTCTTAAACAGAAAAATAACAGATTCAATATATTATTGCAGGGTTTGAAATGCAAGAATTTGCCTCTGAATGGGCACAAAAGTTTGCCAAAATATCTCTTTAAATCTTGTAGTAAACAGTTAGATGATAACTGCAAAGCAAGTCCCCAATGAAATCAACCCGAACAAAGTTTTGAATCAGCTCAAAAATTACTTGAACAGCTGGTCAGTGTTACAACTTCAAGTGCCCCAAAGGCTAACATTGAGAAGTGTGCGAGGCAAAAAGGGGAGGAATGTGATTATAAGGATGTTATTAAGGTGCTTGGGTGTTTAGGTTCTTTTTGGGGGATTTTCTTTTCTTTTTAACCAACTAGGCTCATGGTTAGGCAGCCCAATCATAGCTATCAAACTCAAGTCATGTCCTACTTAACTGAGTGGAAGATTTTGGTCTAACATGGCTGAGTGAGTCTGAGTTAGGTCAAACACAAGTTCTAAGTGTATTTGCTGGAAAACTGGTCATACCTGTTTAAGTCTTATAACATAGGTGGATAATATCACTCTTGACTCGAGAAAATGACTGAAAGCTCCTAATTTCCTGTCAATCAGGATTTGATTCTCTGAATTGACTATTACACTGAGAGTGACAATGATTCAGACAGTGTCTTCCTACGTTTTTTTTTTTCTTTGGTAGTTTTCAATGCCATGGTTTTGAGCCCTAGCCTGGGGACGAATTTTGCTTTCCATTGCTCTTTCTTTGTTGCTTGTTTCTTCCATCTTTTTTGTCTTGGTCTTCACTTCTCAGCTTTGAATGAGATGACTCAGCTTGGTCTGAAGTGGACTGTTCCTGATTTGAAAATGTAATGTCTTGTCTCAGGCTTGATTCTATCATGGAAAGGATTTCCTTCAAAAACAGAATTGTTCTCTAAGCCCCTTTCTCTGTCTGGTTGATCAGGGACTTCATCAAAATCCTATAATTTAATTATCTTTACCAGTTGCAGAGGCAACTGCAATCTGATAAGGGACTTGATCAGCATCCCATCTTTTAATTTTCTCTACCAGACAATCACTTCATATTCAGCCGTTTTCAGCGATGATCTGCTGTTTCTTGGACAGGATCAGTTCTTCAAAAGGTTCAAAACCCATAATCTACAATACAAGATGTGGATTCCTTAAAAGGTTCAAACTGTGCTATGTGGCTTGGCTTAGAAAAGATCGTGCAAAGAAAGAGAATATTTTCATATTTCAATGGCTATTCTCAAGTATACTCAGTGTCAAATTTATATGGTTGAAATCAGCTTTGCTGTGGTCTTAATTTACACACAACCCTGCATACAATAATAAGCCGCATTGTATTATTTTCTTGGACACCTTCAGATAGGATCCCAAAGGCCAGTCTGCTCAAAAGCACTTTCATACAATAATTCCAAGGACAGACCTAGAAGTCTAACCCAAACTGAAACAGAAGATGGGAATTCTTCAAAAGGTTCAAACCCAAAGCCTACAATGGAAGTTGGTGATTCCTTGAATGGGTCAAACCAAAAGTCTAGACTCTACAGTCAACTTGAACAGCCTTGCTTTCCTATCATCCGTCAAATGTAGAATCCCTGCCTCTGTGGTTGAACTTTGAAGAAGAAAATGAGAAAGTATCCTTGTGGGAGCACTTTATAGCCAAAGTTCAATTAATTCTGAACTTTCCAGCTATTCTTAAATCCTTTGAGCAATGGTTTCTGCTAAGGGCTGGATGCATATAAGCTGACATATTAAGGCAAAGCCCAGCAAGTGTGCCCTGCAAGAGGTTCTAGACTGGTTCTTAGGCATATTGGGTTCAGATTTCATCTTCTTTTCATTTTCAGGAGGGCTGCTAGAGTTCCAGTAAAGGAAACCCGTCTTTGCCACTTGAGCGCCATTGTGCTAAACCCAAAAATTGGTTGTAAACTTACATCCACAAATTATTGTGAGATTACACTCAGCATAAATGGCTCATATCAGATTACGATCAGTTAACATGTTTGGCTTTTATCCATATGGCCCTTCTCAAATAAAACTGCAAGAAAGCAAGGCCTACATACATCACTATAGAAAATGATGAAAGCTGTAGTTGCGGATTCTATTGTGGATATGAGCAGCCATCCAGAATCTTCTTCCGCAATGCTGTCTGCTTTTCTTATGTGCAGATTTGTTCCTGGACACCAACTATGGAAGATGATATCCATGGTTTGCAACACCAAAACGTACAGACATGATAGTCACAAGATTTCAGTGCCAGAGAGATAATCACCAAATAGGGATCGACTTACACTGTAGATTACTGGTCAGCATCTCAATCTATCCATCTCTGCTCACTGGCAAAGCAGGTTGTGGGCATTAGTGCTACTTCTCCTTGTTTGCATCATTCTTTTAATAAAGTACAGAGTAGTGTTCCACAGGGACGTCGCCCACTTTCTTCCCATGCTATAGGGGCTGGGTTGGGGGGTGCCTTGGGAAATGTTACCCCACTCCCCATTTTTTGGGAAACATGGGGAAACATGTTCCTAGTGTGGGGAGCACATTTCCCAAAAGTGGCGGGGCATGCAGCTGGGCACCCCCCTACTGCTCCTAAAGAAGAGTGCACCTACCTTTGAAGAGGGGGGCATCTGTGCATCCTTCCACCTCTCAGAAAGGTGGATGCACCCCCAAATAGGGGGGCATCTGGGGCATCTGGGAACCTCCCAACTCCCCCATGATTTTTTGTCCAACATTCATTTAAAGATAAAACATATATAGGGGATTGACCTTTACTTAAATTTTTAACATTACTAATTGTTTCAGGATGTTTGAGAGTGGTTCCAACCTCATCAAACTTCATTTGGAGAAAGTAGAATCTCATATCCCATTAAGAAATCAGTAGACTTGACAGTTTTCAGGGTTATAATTGGCAGGATTGTAGCATTTCCAGTGAATGTATTAGGGTATGGGGTTGGAATTATTGAAGTCCACCAAGCTATGGGATTTTGCATCATGTAATCATCTATGAGAGTTAATATAGACTGGGTCCCCTAAAATGTCATTTATGTGTATCATTCTTATTTTCTTGCAAGATAATATGTTATTTGAAAAAAAGAAAACTATATATCTATATTTTTTGTATTTTTATATAATGTGTTTCCGGTGTACCCATTTTGGTGGGGTCATGTTTCCAGGCATTCACATTTCGGAAACTTGTACACATTTCCATGTTTTATGCAACTTAGCTATTTTGCTTAGAGTAATTATATTCTAGAATGATAAATCTAAATCAATGTGCATTTCCTGTCTCCTTCACCCCCCCTTATTGGAAACTTGGTGGAACATAGGTACCGTTGATCATTAATATGGAAATGCAATTTTAGCTTTAAGAATGTATTTCTCTATATGGAATTTAAGGGTAAAGTTTCACCTATCCATGATATGAAAGCCAAGCTACTGGGGGGAACCTGTTAGCCATTTCTAGCTGCAATATAAGTTTGGCACTTTTCTAACATTTATGTTGAAATCTAAAAAGAATGTCTATGGAGTTTTTTGTAACGAATTCTTGTTTGCCATACCTGGATGTAGGAAAGCACCTCTCCTTCATATAGCCCCTCCGGGCGTGATATAAAAAGTTGAAAATATATTTCATTGCTAACTAAGATATTCATATTTCTGTATGAATGCTACGAAGCTAATGAAGTTATATACTCGATGTTAAAACTCAAAGCATGGGTGTTTATAGTAGTGTTAGTTTAGCTGCCATTGCTTGTGCGAAGATGTGCTAAAACATGACACATGTATTACTCTTTGAAGCATGCTTGTCTTTCTTTTGATATTCTAAATTGGTTAGTCAAGAAACACTATTTGCAGAATGGGTGTTTGTTGTTATTGTCATAAATTCAAACTCTATAAAGGTTGAAGTGCAGTAAGGTAGGATTCAAATTAAACTATTACAATACAACTCATATTGGGGACAGAATAGAATATGTGGAGAGCATTCTAGTTATAGAAATTTTCGGAATTTACACTTGAGAAAATTGAAGATTCACATTGCATGAGTATTTTTACTGCACTAAATTTGTCTTCTTAACAGACACAGAAATCACCGCTTTGCTAACCATCAGTAGATTCCCATAGCTTAATGTGAGAGATGGCCCTGATCTGAAGGAAACTCTATAATCTTTTAGCTTTCTGTTCTTTTTGACCACAGAATTTGGCTTCCCTTACAGGTTAAAGTGATGTTTTCAGTAAGGCAAAATCATTCGGTTGCTATTATTCTTGGGGAGTATTTTGCAGGGGTACTGGTTAAAATTTAGAGTCCATAATACCTATTTCTATATAGGTACCCTACAGGTTTCCGAAATTTTACTTCTTTGATATTGCTGTCATTATTTACGATAATAGTGCAGTTAGGTTATCTTAATGTAATAAGATTGAATTATATTTCAGAAGTGTTTATGCTAAAAATCCCCAGGTCATTTTCTCGAATTTATAATAGGAAAACTAGCCATGGGAAGTTGCTTGTTATCGTCTCTTCAGTGTCTAATGCAATGTTCATTTTACAGCAAGAGAAGGGCCGGCCACTGCCAAAATTTGGCGAGTGGGATGTGAATGACCCAGCTTCGGCAGAAGGATTCACCGTAATTTTTAACAAGGCGAGAGATGAAAAGAAGACAGGTGGTACTACTCGGATCCCAGGCGTTCCTGCGGAATCTCCTGCTAAAGATGATGACGCTTATAAAAACCATGGAAGTTACCCTCAAAAATCATCCACTGTGGGTTTCAAAACTGTTGCTGTTCATTTTGTTTTGATGAATTTCTTAAAGACAATGCTAGCCCTACTAACTACTTTTATGGGCTTTTGTGATGCAGAGAAAGTGGCTTTGCTGCATGCAGCCTAGTGCTGTGGAATCCTAAGTAAGTTATTTACATGTTATAGTCTGTGTCATTTTACTTTTGAGGAAATTGATGTAGTTCAGCATACTGGAAACTCGGCTATATTACAAAGGCTCGAGTTGCATCAAGTACTAGACTGTAAATCTTGGTCTCTTTAGCCTATATCTGATACAAGAGGGAGGAGGGTGGCATACATGGGTGTTATATTCCACTTTGTTTTTCTTCTTTGTTACAGCTCTTCTGTTTGTATATGTTTAGTCTTAACTGAACTGCTTTGGCTCATTTATATACCTCATGGGAGCAAACAGAAGGTTTATATTTGTTTAGCCTCGAGGCACTGTGTGTGATGGTCAAAACATCCCTATTCTTTGTATTTGTTTTGTGAGGAAACTGAAGTTGCTACAAATGAATATATCAATATTATAGACTCGCATGCAAAAGCTACATTGTTCCATCCTAGATGTAAAGTCTGAAATAGTTTTTCGTGTCTTTGTTGCTTTGGCCTTTAATATTTTAACCTTCTTCTTAGTTGGGCGAGTTCAATTTTTAAGTCTAATTGGTTGTAGTTGTAACAACACCAGAGAAATGCTTGCATGTAGTTCATGCATCCTCATCCTTTATATTTTCCGATGAATATCCAGTAAATGTTATAATATATGATCATCCTTCGTTGCATATATCATTATCCTGTTGTTGCATATGAAGTCTACCTTGATAGTTTAGATGTGTACTTATGTTCTTGAACATTTTTTTTTTCCTTTTCCATCTTAGGATACACGTGCAATCTATTGTAACTGTAATAATATCCTGATGATACTTCAACTTGTGAATTTTGTTATATCGCAATAAATCTGTTGAGTTAACGTTAACACTGAGGTGACATTACCATTGTCACTCGTGCTACAATAATGGAATCTCAAACACCTCCTTAAAGTGAAATAGCTGGCAACTATGTCATGATGGTAAGAAAATTATTTTTGAGTTAAAGATGTTAGCACTGAGGTCACATTACACTGTCACTAGTGCTACAATGATGGAACCTCAAACCTCTTAAAGTGAAATAGCTGGCAGTTATGGCATGATAGTAAGAAAATTATCTTTTGCTGTGGTATATGGATAGGATTTTCTGAATGTTGTAAGCATGTAATTAATAAGCTAAACTTGCCAGTAAACTTTATGAGATACCACCATCCTATTATTTCATATGAATTCTACCGTGATAGTTTAGATGTGTGTATTATACTCTTGAACATTTCTTTCCTTTCCCATCACAGGATACAACTGCAATTTATTGTGACTAACAATATCCTGAGAATGCTTTTACTTGGGAATTTTGTAACACTACCATAAATCTGTTGAGTTAAAGATGTTAACTCTGAAGTCACAATACACTGTCACTAGTGCTACAATAATGGAACCGCAAACATCTTCGTAAAGTGAAATAGCTAGCAATTATGGCATGATGGTAAGAAAGGTATCTTTTGCTGCCATATATGGTTATGGCATGATGGTAAGAAAGGTATCTTTTGCTGTGGTGTATGGATAGGATTTAAGTGTTTTGTGAATGTTGTGAGCATGTAATTTTTCTAACGTAGAAATGTGATGCCCATGTCAACAATCGCATGCATTTTTAAAGGCCATGTATTAGAGAGTAGTTCCTCTTACAAGTATTAACATGGAAAGACAGATTTGGTGGAATAATGTGCTTTATTTTGTAGTGCAGAGTGTATGTTGATTGCAGATTCTTTAATATTCTGGAAATTGAATGGGCTTGAGCAAAGTCAAATGGTTGACTTTTCTCATGCTTGCTCAATTTCTGGAATATTCCAGAATCTACTTGCAGATTTTTTAATATTCTGTAAATGGAATGGGCAGAGCAAAGTCAAATAGTTGACTTTTTACATGCTTTTTCTTTCTGGAATATTCCAGAATCTACAATCAACATATTCCAGAATCTACAATCAACATAGGGGTAAATTTGGAGCTCTTCACTTCTATGTTTGAGTTAGGTGTCTCTATTAAATTTTCGGGTAAATTTGGAGCTCTTCACTTCTATGTTTGAGTTAGGTGTCTCTATTAAATTTTCTTTTCATTGAATAGGATAATAGGGGTAAATTTGGAGCTCTTCACTTCTATGTTTGAGTTAGGTATCTCTATTAAATTTTCTTTTCATTGAATAAAAATAGGTGTCGGGAAATCTTTTCTAAGGTACCGAAAAAGCCTTTTTGCTCGTCATTTGAGCTATTTTCTTTGTACTTCATCTTTTAGGGCCATTTATACGAGTTACAAATGGGCAATTTCATAGTATCTATTATTTTATAAAGAATCGTTATTTTCCTCGAATTCCCTTGTTTCATTTTTCCTTTCCATGTGTATTCTCAAATGAAATAGTTTCATGTAAATGCTACGTAGTGCCGTCAAAACTATGTGACCTATTGTGGATTTGAGCGGTGTAACGTATTCATGCCATTTTGGGATCTTGATGACATGGAGTAAATGTATCCTCATTGCTAACCTCACTGTCATTCATTTCTTCATTGCCACTAAAGTCTTGACTGATTTTACCTACTCAATTAGGATGGTTTTTTTAGCAACTTGTATCCATGTCTCTTCAATTGCCATGATGCTTGAAGTTGATATGAATATCCTTGAGAGTATCTGTTTGTTGTCTCCTTTAATAGCCAAAGACACTAAATGCCTTCCAATTTTCACTTTAACCTTTAGAAATCACACTTGTTTATTAACACCCTAAGTATTTGACCTCAACAAAGTTAACTTTGTTATCATTAAGTAATTGTATGCAAACTAGGTTTACCTATGATCTAACTATATAAGACATGAGTTACGGTTGATACCATAATGTGGGACTTCATATTAATTGTCTCTTGAAAATTTAACCGATCACGTGAGGGGAGCTCACAAGGCACGAACTACACTAAGGGACAACAATATGAGATGTGGCCCACTATCACCATAGCTACTACCTTTTGCTCTTTTGTGGGCTTTCACCATTAGGGAGGCTTCCCTATAGTGAGTCACCTAAACGATATACTAAGTCCAAGGAGTAATGTGACAAGACAAGTTTATAAAGGACAACTTTTCTTAAGAACAAGGCCTAGCAAGCATGTAAGGCAATTCACATTCTTCAATATGGGCTACTTATCTAGGCTTTAGAAATAACAAGTCTAAAGGATAACCTAGAGAGAGAGAGATGTAAGATATGAGAGAGAGAGAGTGAAGTTTAGGTGAGGGTTTATGAATGATCAACAAAGTGACCAAGGCTAGTGCATAGTCCTTGGGATGATGGAGTCTATGGGATTGAAAAATTGATAGATCTTGGCAAGGAGTAAGGGAATGATGAAACCCTAGGTTTCAAAACCTTATCACTTTTGTGAGGGAGCAAAAAAATTATTTGGGAGAGCTAATTTAAAGATTCACTAGTGGGATTGCCATTTGCATTCTATAAATGAGTAACACGTAATACATCTAGATTTCATACAATGATTTTCAGCAATAACTAGCACAATAGAAACCCTAGATAATTAACCATTACATACATTCTATACAATGTTTTTCAACAATAACTAGCACGATAGAAACCCTGGATAATTAACCATTACATACATTGGACAGAAGATATGAAAAATGATCAAATTGCTCTAAAATGACATCTCCAAGACTAAAGAAGTAGCTCCAAAAAACAAAGCACACCATAGAGTCACATCTCCACAAGATACAAGAAGGTCAAAAACATCTAAGAGGGTTGAAAATAGTCATGAGTGATAATGATCCAATCAAATGAGTCTATCTATTTATACGAGGATTAAGACATAAATATCCTAATGAAGAACCCTCAAACAAGTTTGATGCCTAAAAAGTACATAGGTTACAAGCCAACCCACTAGTTTTGTTAAAATATACCCTAATTAGACCACACATTTGAGCCATAACGTCCATAACGTTGGCATCATCCAATGTAGATGCTCTAAATGCCATGTTTGTGTCCAATATGTGTAGATGCCTGTAAAGTCCATGATTTGAGGGTTGGCCCTCAAATACACCTCAATACCTCTTATTAGGTCCAAAGATCCATTTGGGGTACCATGGGGTGGTCCTCATGGGTCTCCATATGTGAAACATGGCTTTATCTTTGCCAACATTAGGGTTTCCTATAGTGCAATAAGCCCTCCCTAGTCTCTTAGTATGAAACCATACTCATCTAGGCTTTGAATCAATTGTTGCCTATCAATTTGTGTAAATGTCGGCTTGGGGGCATGCTTGGTCCAGTAGTGTCATCTTAAAGAATCCTCAAATTTGTGTTAAAGTCAACCAATGTCTTGTTAATCAAGGTTGTCATTGATGTCAGTATGGCATTGGCTGAGATGGAAAATATTCTTGGGATGCCTAAGGTTGAAGACAATAGAATGCCTGGTTCTAGATGATGATGTCATAACTCTTGTTTGATAAGAATGCTATCAATTAATATGTCAAGCCACTAAGAAGAAGTCTTTCCCTAGATGCCTATTGTTCATAATGTCCTAAATGTTCTTGAATTAACCATGAAGACACCATAACAGTTTGTATCCTTGCTCTTGATGAAGAAGCCCTAGAAATCATGATGATGCCCTTACTCTTGATGAAGGAGTCCGTCTTATTGATGCTCATAGTGACTCTTGATGAAGAAGCTTTCCTTGTGATGATCTAGCCCTTGCTCTAACAAAGTGATGAATGCTGCATATGGTTAATGACATATCATTGCATTATCTTGATGACATGGACAATGAAGGGATTAGAGATCACTTGATGACATATGATGATTAAAGACATAACATGTGGAGACTTCACTTAAAAACGCTTGGTGACGTATGACAATGAAGAAGCCTTTGCTGTCCTAATCACCTTCTGTACTAAAAATTCAAGAGTAGTCACAAAGAAAAATAAAATTGGGCACCTTGGAGGCATCCTTTCAAAATGATTCCTATACCATCTTATAGAGTATATTTTTCCCTTTCCGATGAGCCCTTGCCCTCAAACTCCCAATAGTTTGAGATATTGAATTTTTGAGTTAAAGAAATTATTCCTATCAGTGAGCCGACCTATGCTCAAAAACACATGTCGGCCTACCTTCAGTGATGTGTCTCTTCGCTTTGGCTTGCAAAAACAGAATTTCGAACCTAATTCTCAACTATCCAATTCGATCATTAACACATAAGCATCACAACAAATCAGATAAGGGAAATATAAGGACACATGAGCACACGAATGATTTAAAATGTGTTTGGGTCTGAAGTTAACAACATGACAATAGATATTTTCGGTTGCTTATGGCTCGAACCTCTCTTAGACAACTCAGACTGCTCCTTGGTGGACTTTGGTAAATTCTTTACCTTGGACTGTGACCTTTTAGCTCATTTGAGGCAACAAGACAGTGCATCTATAGACTCATATTGAGGTACTTCACAATGGTATGATCTCTTTACCCCCTGTAGCTCGGCCTAAGGTACAAACTGTATCTCAAACAAAGGTGTTAACAACAACTCGAAATTCCTCTATCTAACAGTGGAACAACATCACGAAATTCCTCTATCTACCAATGGAACAACAGGGTTGGAAGTTCTCCAATTTACAGTGGAATAGTGGTTCAAAAGCTTTTGTGGAACAATGATTTAAAAGCATATCCCTTGCTGAATATTAACCTCGGATTACACCTGTAATAGCTCGTCTTTATCCTAGACAATGATTGTACCCAAGCTGGATTGTGGTGTCTCACTTGCTCAAGACAAAGGATTCAAGTTACAGTTCTTATTATAATTACAAACCTAAGAAGCTCACAGTCTTGTAAAAGAATGTTAATCAGAAGTGACTTAGTTTGTTTTGGAAAGTGGGTTGTAAGGATTGGCAAGAAACCCAAGCAAAAGGGGTAGCACAAAATCATTGAAGAAACATCATTTGGAGGAACCAAGTGACAATCTTAACAACATCCTTTAGAGCAGTGTGAGGATACTTTGTGAGGACAAACTTGAGGAAACCTAATAAAAAAGTCATCAGTGAAATCCTAATGAAGTAACCTAGAGGAAGTTGCTTTGGGTTTGAAGTAATCTTGTTGGGAGCATTATTGAAGAACTCTAGAAGACACTTGAACTTGAAGGCATTCCTGGAAGACATTGATGCATGTTTGATTTCATCATGAGTTGACTTGAAGAAATTGTTTGGGAACGATGAAGAACAGTGGTGACACCTTCATGTGAAGAACACGATTGTCATTTATGATGTAACATAGAGACTACAGTGAAGACTAAGCGAAGATTGAAAGGGCTTATTGAAGAAGACATTGGGAGCCGTGAAGTATAACCAAATACATCTCGACGAAGTAAAGTAAGGGTTAGAGCCTTTAAAAGACAAGGTTGGTCCCTTGGAGGATAGGGTTGGAGCCCTAGAGGATTAGAGTCCTTAAGGGACTAGGTTGGAGCTTGAACCATATATAGCCATATATAGGGTTGGAGCCCTTGAGGTTGGTGCCTCAAAACTGACAAGTTTCGAGCCTTGGATGTCCAAGTCGGTGCTTGGAAAATACAGGTTGGAGCATGAGAGATTGAAGATTAATGTCTTCATCTAAGATTGGAGCCCTACATATATTGTACTTGATTTATTGTAAAGAAGAAAGTAATAAAAACATTTATTCTTATTGTTCATTTTGTGTTCTAAATATAAGTGATCTAACTAGTAAAAGTAACAATTGAAAAGAAATATTGATTCACCCCCTCCTCTCTCAATATTTTCAACACGTCTTGGGTGTTGGAGGTGCTCTAGGATGTGTCATCCGATCATGTTGCTAGGAGACTCCAAACTTTCCACGTTTCACTTGTTTGGGCCAATGTATTCCTCAGAAGGGATTCAACACCTTTGGAGTGAGTGCCTAAGGCTTAGGTTGCTGAGCAATTGTGAGCAACATGGATTCTAGTGAAAGCAACCGATCATCAGGGACCGAGATCAATAATGCATCTAAGTGGACCAAACTTGAATGTCAAGGGAAATTCAATACTTCAAACAAAGACCCCTTTCCAAAATTAAGACCATGATCTCACAAAGGTGTTTTCTCCTTAAGTAGTGGTGGTTAAAGGTAAACCCTATTATGTGCTTCCAACCCCTAAGGTGAAGTAACAATCTGTCAGTCCACCCTTCAATTGATAGTGTTGGTGAATAATAATAATGTGGTAATTAAAGAGAGAAGATGTCATGGTCAAGTGCCATGGTTAAAGGGACCAAATGATGAGGGTGACCACATCCTAGGTGTATAGATGCGAGCAGGGAACATTCATAGATGTATTTAGTTATCAAATTGGCTTTGGTTTTTCCACCCTTCTTGTTTGCCTTTTACTTTTTGATTTTTCTTTGTATTACCACTCATAGTTCAAGGGTTAGAGCTTGCTTTTCATGATGTATCAGTTTTATTGCCCCTTTCAGATGAGTTAGTTTATTTCTCATTGGGGTTGGGACATACAAGGGTTTCTTCTGTTGATGTAATGGAGCATCATATGCCAAAAAACTGATGATGACCATATGAGGTAGGTAGAGCTCATGGTAGGCTTTTCCCCACGTGCTAATTCTTATGTCCTGACCATCTTTTGCATTTAGTTTTTTCTTTCTTTGTTTTGTTTTGACCATGATATGTTTTTTTTTTTTTTTTTACTACATCAACCTTCTAGGGCGAAGTTTCTGGGCCCTACTCAAGGCATGTGAACATATGAGCGCCAAATCCCCAAGAACCAATGACAAGTTGTACCCAAAGAATGGAGGTGAAATATAGGGTTTTTAATGTGGATGGAAAATGTTAAGTATGATATAGGGAAGATGGAACACACTATCTCAATCATGACTTCTCAGTTATTACCCTTTTTGTAACCTAAATGGCCTTGAGCATTAGGGGAGTTTTGAGGTCTAAAATGGGTCTCTTAAAAAAAACGTACAACCAAAATAAACTTTATAAGGACCAATAGGATTCAAGATGATGATGTCAACCATGGGGGATGATACACCATTTTTGGAGTAAAAAGGTAAAAAGATTAAAAAATAATAAAATAATAAAACTACTTTTTCAACTTGTATTTTCAATTTATCTCCCTAAGGTTTTACTCAAATTTTGAGCGGAAGTATTCGTTGGATGCAAAACTGAATTTCTCATCCAAGGAGTATTCACGTTGCTTAATTTTGATGGACCCTGCTACATGAAAAAAATGTGATTGCAATGACATTTTTCATGTATTTCTCATTTTGTGTGTAGCAGGGTCCATCGAAAGTATGCAACATTGGTACTCCTTGAATAAGGAATCAAATTCTGCATCCAAAGAGTGTTTCTGTTCTAAATTTGAATAGACCCATAGGGAGATAAGTTGAAAAAACATTTTTTTTACCCTCTAAAATTTGATGATGTAATATAATCTTATTTTATTATTTTCACTATTATTTTATAATTTCCTTAGGAGGCCCATTTTAGACCTCAAAATTATCCTAATGAGAGGTCCCATTGGGATAGGATCAATGATTAACCCCCTTGGTGAGGTGAGAGAACAAGAATACATTCAAGGTATGGCAATCTTCCAGATCACCCCATAATTCATTCTAAATGCCCAAAAGCAAACAAGTATAAGCACCCGATTGCAAAATGATTAAAGTACCTTTTGAATGACAACCCACCTTCATCCAAGTGTTAATGCTAGATGGGTCAGAGGCACATGGCTAATGCAAGTGGCAAATGCACATGGCATACCATCAACTAATGGCCACTTGCAGGCACTGTTGGTTGTTGGTTGTCTGGTTGGATGGCAGGGGCTATTGGTTGTTTGGTTGGTTAGCAAGGGCTGTTGGGTGTCTCATTGACAGGGGCTATTGCTTGTCTGGTTGGCTAAATGTCAATTTAAGAGAAAATATATTTTCTATAGGGTTACCCATTTTGGTAGGTAGCAAAGTGCAATAACCAAACTGTAAGTTTTTGGGTTGCTTTGAATGTGACACCATGTTGGGGGTTGCTTCATGAAATTTGAAGTACATTAGAGATGTCTTATGATGGTTTTGAAAATTGGACATGGAGATAGTTTACTTAGTGGTTGTTTAATCTTAGTTGGGTGTCTTTTGAGTTTATTTAGTGGTTGCTTGAACTTAGTTGAGTGTTTGATCGACATTCTTCCCTAAGGTATTGGAGTTTTCTTATTTGCTTGGTTGTTTGACCTCAATTGGGTGTTTGCTCGAGTTTACTTAGTGGTTGTTTGACCTCAGTTGGGTGTTTTGTTGGCATTATACCCAGGGCATAAGAGTTTTCTTGGTAGCTTGGGGAACACCCTTCATTAGGACCATGTGGAGATGCTTATTTGCATCAAAAACACACTATTGAGAGGAGTGTTGTGCATCTTAGATGAGGGAATTAATCCTTAGATGACATGAAGTAGCTCGGATCCTTGTATTGATCTGATAATCACCCTATGAGTGACATCAGTTAAAGATTTATTAAATGAAGGTATTACAGACTCATGCTCTGGTGTGTGTGTCTATGTTATTTAAGCAACAAATTGATCAGATTGCAAATACACAGACACTTGAAATGGAAAACAACAGAGAAACACAGTAAGCAACTACAAGAACACAAGAATTTAATAAGGAGTTCACCCTATTCTCTAGGGCTACATCTCCGATCCAGCTCTCAGTGGTGGCGTTCTTTTATTGTGTCTTGAAGCAGAGAATTACAATGAAGGAGCTCAATGTGAGTCTTCTGAAACGGAATTTGCTTCGCAGGGTGGTTCTTGGATGCCCCAAGCCACTAGAGTACACAGACTCTTTTCCTTACCAGCTCTGTGACCTTCTGGTCTGTTAGGTTCCTATATTAATAGGTTTCATTTTTCATGATTGACTATGGAAGTGCCAAATATGTTCATCCTTGCATGCTGCAAAGGTTCCATATTTTGTATACAGACAAAGAAAGTTAAAAAATGTAAAGAGGGTATGCCGTAAAAGAATAATCAAAAGGCAAGAAAATGAATTGGTCAGAAAAAATAGTAAAAATGAACCTCAAACTAAAATACCAGGAAAGTGGCCAGTCAAAATGCCACTGCTATCTTATTTGCAACTTCACATTGTGCAAATATTGTTGTTTATCACACTTGATGGATGGCCCAACAGTTCAATCTGGACCACTCCATATTTGAATTTGCTGTTGTAAAATAGAGAATGAATATCTGTCCAAATAGTTTAAGTTGGGAAGATGAGTAGATAGGTAGAGAAAATAAGGAGCCTAACTGCGTAATCTGGGCCCTTGGAAGAGATAAGGGTACATTTAGAGAGGAGGGCAGTCAAAAGAAAAGAGGACAACCAGGGTTTGCCACTTCAAGTGCACCCAATCCAAAGGAAGAAAAAATGCCAGGTGTATTAGGCTGGGTAGGCAGTTTGAGGTTGCAGAAGCAAGGTTATAATCACTTTTTGTCTTGTCAAGAAAGACTCATCTCATCAATGACATTGGAACTATGGCAGTTGTTTGGTTGCATAACTTTGGAAGCATGACTAATTCCCCTTCATTCCCCCAAAGATCACTTACTAACATCCTCTCAAGGACCTTGGGATTTTCCCAATAGGTCCAGTTTCACTTCATTTTATGAGGAATGCTAAGTTGATTTCTCAGTTTACTTAGTGGAAAGAAGCCACATTTCTTGTGTAAAATGAACATTCCATACTCCTTTCATTTCCCTATGACTAAGTTTTCATTCTATAAACTTAGCATTCATCCATTCAGTTTCAATGCATAAGCTCATATTAACCTCTAACTCTATTATTTAGCTCCCTTAATCATTTACCCATCCCTATTATACAAAAAAACTATATAAAAACCCCCAAAAATACTAAATATCCCTACCCCATAGCATTATAGCTATATAACCTAAGTTTGGGAAATACTAAGTCCATTTGGGACTTGTATTAGCCCTTCCGCGTCCAAAATACTTCGGGTTAATTTAACATTTGGTTAAATTAATAACCATGCTGACCCCCCCACGCACAAACCATACCATATTAACCCCGCGCATACATTTTATTTGGGTTTTGTTTGATATTTGATTAAACGAATAAACCGTAACCTTGACGCAGAACACATAAAACCTATATAATCTAAGTTTCATGCCCTACATATATTTTAAAACATTTAAATATGCGCGGGCCCCCGTCATTCCAAACCCCGCAGCTTTAAACTTCCCGTCTGCCGTCCGATCCAAACTCATCAATCCAACGGTGGGAGGCAATATCACATGCCTCGATCTGCCGAAGGTTAGCGTCCGGGGGATGGGCGGTATTGCTGCCGTACCCCCGCCACGCGTCAATCACCCGGCGTGATCGGAGCCCCCCTCTACAATACCACCCCGAGCCAAAAGCGGTGCAGGGAAAATCGGAAACCGCCCGCCACCTGCTCCCTGATGTCAGGTCCCTGTCACCATATGACGTCACCTACATGTCGGCCCGCCGCTGCTCTGTACCATTGCCACATCACCCGCTGACGTCACCACCCCGCCAACGTGTCGTCTGCCACGTCACCATACACGTCGACTGCCATGTCATCTTTCGTACCAGCTACGCGCCAAAATACGTCATGCTGACGTCATCCCCGGAAAGCGCCAAAAGCGCTAAAATGTCCCAAATTCAATAAAAAGTCGTGAAAACGACTATTTTGTTCATTTTCTATTGGGCGCCCGCAGACAACGTGCATGCCATTTTACGACGAAATTGCCGCCACCACTCTAGATTACTCGACCAAGCGAGTTCCTCCTGAAAATCGGCCCCTCAGCTCGGCATTGGACCTGCTAATTGCTCTCTGCGCCATTAAAAAATAGGTATTTACTCGCTGGTGACCCATAAACCCTGTTTTTCCGCAGTGTCTCCATTGAAATTGATTGAACATCTGCAAATTCGCACTAAAATGCACTCCAGCCCCTGAGATTTCACCTGTAAATTCACTAGGTGACCCTTTGTTCTAGAGAAACCTGGCAAACTTGCCCTCATCTGCAAATTCCGCCATCAAAATACATTTTAGGCTCGTCTCCGCCGACAGAGTTTCCAAACTGCCCATGCTAAGTCCATTTGCCAAAATCCTCTGCAAAATTTCGCCCGTTTGGCTACAAAATCAATCCCATTCCCTTTGCAGTTTACCCACAGAGCCTATCAATCCAGTGAATTCATTTAAAAGCCTGTCTAAATCTTGCAGAATTTGCTCTTTTACCATAAAATTTACACAGTGGGGCCACATCTATATCAAAGTCTAGTCTGCCAGCTCCCTTACAAAGCTTCAGAGGTAATTTTCACCAGTATGTTGCTGTACAAGTCCTAACTTCAAATACAAACACAGAAAATTTGAAGATGGCCACTCCAGCTGCCTTAAACATTACTCCTCTAAATGCACCTCACAAGGAACTTGAAGCAATGCCTTTGGCTGATAGGGACCACTTAATTCAAGACTTGGTTGGGGACATAAATCACTTGCAGACCTTCTGCCAGCTGAGAAACAGTTTTTTGAACAAGTGTGATATGTATGGAATATGGGAATCAAACTTGCCCATTTACTTCCTCCCTTCTGTCAACATTTTCCTTGAAATAATCCACCTCTGTGCTGAAAACTATGAGCCAAATCAAAGAGCAATCAAGTCTCCATCTGGGAGCATCCTCTTCCATATAACTCCTGATTCAATCAACCAAATGCTAAACTTCAAGCAAACTCAGCTTCTGGTCCCTCTCTCTATGAAATTCCTGCTCGATGAAGGTCCTAAACTCTCCAGCTTAGAGATAGCTCGAATTGCCAAAGTATTCATGAGAGTAGATCGCCAGCCTACAGAGCCACCTCCTTTTCTCTATGTAAATTTCAATGAAGTGGGCAAGTTATTAGTTGATATGATATCCTATATGTTGGGTTTCAAAACAAGTGAGCACATTGATGAAACAATTCTGGTCCTGTTGTCTGCATATAGCTCAGGACAACGCCCTGCTGTCAAGTACAATTATGCCAAATTCATCTCCAATAAGATACATGACCAGCTAGTGAAACTGGATAGGGAGGGAGTCTTCAAATACTCTTCCTACATCTACCATCTATTCATGTATTATTAGCCAGACTGCTTCGAATGCCCCATCAAAAGATTGGACTCTAAAGGAGAAAAGAGGTCTGTAATTTTCTGGACCTCAGTGTTTCATGAAGTCCACAATTCCCCCTACTCTTACTGTGAGTTCATTGACCTGTTTGTCTATCCAGTTTCTTGTCTCCTGAAGGGAACTCCTCCTGCTAGGTTATCCTATGACATGCAAAAAATATTGCAGATTTCAAAGAACTACAAAATAGGTGACTGGTACTTCTACCAGAATCACACTGTCATTAGGGTCTATGGTTGTGAGCTATCCCTACAGGTTGCCAAGATATGTGCTAATGAGACTATTTGCCTTGGAATATTACAAGAAACTCATTAATTCAGATTTAACTCATTTTCATAGTGCCAAGAAAAAGGCTCGGTTGAAATTCAAAGACCAACTAGGCCCCTTTGTCATGAACAAGAAAGAAGGTTGGCAAGATGCTGAACAAATATTGAGGGAGAAACTCAAGTTGAAAAGGAGTTTTTGGTGGGTCCCTTATGACCCAGATGGCTTTATCAATGCCAGAAAAATAAAATATAGGCTGTCAGCCTATGAACATTGCAAAATCCCACAAATAGAACAATTTGCTAATCAAGATGAGTGGGTGCAAGGTACACTAGTTGAAGAGTTCACCCAAGAAGAAATAATGGAGAAAAATGTGAAAGATTTGGAAAAAACTCTTGACTTGGATTCTTGTGAGCAGGTGACATTCAAACTGCCACAACAAGTTGGAGAAGGCACATCAACTGCTGCAGCTTCACAAGCTGCCCAAGAAAGGTCTACACCAGTGACAGGTACAACAAAAGGAAAGGAGGTAATGGATGTAGAGAAAGAAACAATGACTGAACAACCCACTACCTCAAAAGAGCAGGGTCAAGGGAAAGCCCCTCCAAAGCAGACTGAGGCACCAAAGATTCCAGCATTACAGACTCCCGTTAATGAGGAAAGGGGCAAGAAGCGAGATAGGGAAGAAACTACACCTACTAGTGGCTCAACACAACAGTCAGAGGCCAAAAGGCAAAGAATTGATCCTCAAGCTGAGGAAGAAATAAGTGAAGAAGTCATAGGGAGCCCGAGGAGGGAGAGAGAAACTAGCCAGCAAACACCTACCAGCTCATTCCAGCAAGAGCAAGGGAGGCAGCATGGTATGGAGGTGTCCTCCTCAAGGCCGCAAAGCAAACAACCACCTGGGATTAAAGGAACCTTCATGGAAATCAAGGATCAAAATGCGTTGTTAAGAGTACAACTGTATGATCAATTCCTCAAGGCAACACCCTCCAAACAACAGAGATTAATGGCAGCGTATGACTTTAAGGAAGAGAAAATGATCTTAAGTCATTTTAAGCCGAAGATACCACAACCACAAACAACTGCAGATTACATAAGGACAAACTTAGAGGTCCTTGCCAAGGACATACACCCAAAGGACCAAATAGAGCTACACAAGCAAATAGGGGAAATGGTCTATGCCACTCTAGCAGACAAGGCTATGCTGGCCCATCAACTGAGGGAATCATTGAAAAATACAAACACTCAGTTGGATTTGGAGAGAATGTCTTCCTCAGCCAAAGATAATAGAATAAAGACATTGGAGGAAATCATTGTGGAACTAGGACATGATCCTAAGAAGGGTGCTAAAGGCATCCAGGCCCTCATAAAGAAAAAAGAGGAAGATATGGCTGCACTCAAAAAACAATTGAGGCTGCCTGCAACTATGCACCCTCAAACTGTAGAACTTGTGCAAGAAAAAGAAAGTGAAGACACAATGGATCTGCTCATGAGGATGAATCAAAGAATAATTCAGATGGAGGAAGAGTTGGAGAGAGCATTGCAAGGCAAGCAGGGAGAGTTGACCTCCCAGCCACCTCAAACAGCTCCAACTGTTGTCACTGTTCCTCCCACATAAGCAGCAGCAATCCCTCCTGTCGTTTCAACACCCACAACAACTACATCAACTACAGATGCTATAGCAGCAGCAACAACAACATAATCTAGCATGAGTATGGAAGAAATGATGAAAGCAGTCAAAGAGCTAGAAGTTCAAGTGACAGAGGTGAAAGAGGCCAAAGAAAAGTTGGCCAAGCTGGAGGCAAACTATGACAAGTCCAAGATGACAGTGGCTAAGAAACACAGAGAAATAAAAGCCTTGGGCAACAAAATAAAGGCCTTAGAGAAAGAGCTTACTTTAGACAAAACTTTAGCTGAAATCGATAAGATTTTGTGGGCCAAAATTGGCTAATCAATCACTGACCAATGGCGATCGATTCAAGCCATACATGAACAAATATAATTGATAGGCCTAGCTCAATTTGAGACTCAAAGGGATAGAGTATCATTGGGAAATATGCCTGAGCAGGCCAATAAAATGATTCACTTCCTGAACACTCATACCAAAGAGGAGTTGGCAACATTAGACATCAGTAGCAGGACAAATACTATTCTGACAGCAAAAAAAGTGTTGACCCTGTGAAATTTTGTGCAGACTCTAGAAAGAAAGTGCCAAGAAATGCAGGCAGAAATAAATGACTTCAAGCTAAAATTGGCAGCATTACAGAACAAAGGATTACCCAGCCTATTGACTAGCGTTGGAAAACCACTGACCTGTGAATAGTATACTACCAGAATCAATAACTATGTTTCCAATCAGATTACAACATCCTCAAGTACCTCAGAAGAAACAGGGCCTCCCTCTGGACGAAGTCTTTATGACAAATTAGAAAACCTGTTTTACATTGAACATGAGATAAATCATCTTTTTGAGGTTCCACCCAACTTTTATAGATACACTGAAGCTGATGAAACACTCATAAAGATACAAAGACATTAGCTACCTCCAGATGATTGGTGGCAAGCAATGCTGGAAATTCTACCTAGGTAATTTGATTGCTGTTCCCTTTTGATTAGCTACAGATTTTTGATCAGCTACTGGTCAGGAAATTTAGATACACAGGCCACCTGTCAAACAGTAAAAACAACAAAAGGAAAGGGTCAAATTATGACTGCAGCTCATTAATAAAAGACCAAGTATGGACAACAAGACAACAAACATAGGACCCGCAGATTAAAGACGCAACTCTTGCCGCCTCATTCAGTCCAGAAAGTCAAATATCTCTGACAAATTGGACAGCTATGCACACAACCAATTACTGCAGCATTTATTTCCCTCATTTACTTCTTTTGAAGAGTTGGTAGAGAAAGTTATTGCACAAAGACTTATCTGCAAGATATTTTGTATCTCATTTTTGTATAAATACCTCCCCATAGAATGTATTAGGGGTTGGTGATTTTCTCTTTGGACTGCGCTGTAAATTCTGAGACTCTTTAATACAAATGGCTGTTGAAGTTCACTGTTTCTGGACCATCTGAAGGTGAATTTGATGTTTTGGGACCTACTACAGAATTCATGTGTTTTTCTATGGATCAATAAGTTGCTCTAACCTGTGTTTGTGCTTTCTGTGTTTGCAAAATTCATATATGTTCATAATCTTAGTAACATAGGAAAAGAATAGCCCACAATTTGTTTAAATACACTCTGTGTTCAATCTCTGCTATTAATTATGTTTTATTCAGAATTAGTCATAAATAGGAATTCTTAGTTACTCCTGTTTTCACTAATTCTTTCATTTTGAATACTACTTAGGAACTCTTAACTGCTCCTAGATAATATTCAACCACCTTCCCTCTGCCAGCATAATGAAAGATTCTTAATTGCCTCTCATTCCCTGACCCACTCCATCAATTTCCTGATTTTAAAATTGTCCCTAGATTGATTATCTTGCTCTGTAGCATTGCCTTTCATCAGAGAAAACACTGTCAGCTGTTCACTTTCATTGACTCCATTTCCCAATGGAATAAACTGTTTTACACTTGCATCCCAGCTCTGTTTGAAATCACCATCCAACAAACTTAAATCAAAACCCTACTCATCATAACTAGCCTAAAATACTCCAAAACAAAGCTAAATTACAAAGAGAGAGCCCTCTCTGGTTACAGGTAGGCTAGGACCTGCAGCTAAAAGATTGGTTAGTGGTTACCTCGGCCGTATTCCCTTCAGGAGGCAGGGAACAACCTGAGTGATAACATCATTGGCGACCTTACTAGGAGATGAATGGCTATTTCTGATTCCTATCGACTTTAAATAACTGTTCCAAAAATTTGATCTGTTCCCTATGTTTTAACATATTTAAAAGAAAGCCCAAAGCCTCCTACATAGAATAGTGTGAACGACCGTGATTGTAAAACATTCCCAGAAAAACACCAAAAACAAATTTAGAAGCTGGCTCCAAAGAAGAAAACTCGGTACACCAGGTCAAACCTTGACCCAGATCCTCCAACTATTTTTGAAAATCCCAACTTGATCCCTAAGACCCTTAGGAAACAAGAAGAACAAGAAAAATCTGCTGATTCAAACCCTCAAACAGTTCAACAGAACTATATCCCAACTCCTTCTAAAGTGTCAGTCTGTCCTCACATTACTACTGCTTCTCCTAGTTCTTCATCCACCTCTCAAAGCACCTTCTCCACGCTAACTTTAAAAAACAAGTAGCCCATGGAGACTGCGTGGGAGGCAAAGTTAGCCGCTGGTGACCCATCCACCTCTCAAATCTAGCTTGGTGAAATAAACAACTTCCTTTAATTGATCTAAAAGATCAACTATGCGAGGAAGGGGCTAACGATTTTTTATTGTTATCTTATTCAGTGCTCGGTAGTCAATGCGCATTCTCCACGAGCCATCTTTCTTTCTCACCAAAATGATTGGTGACCCACATGGTGATGTGTTAGGCCTGATGAACCCCTTCTTGAGAAACTCCTTCACTTGCTTCTTGATTTCAGCATTCTCTAAAACAGACAACCTGTACATTCCAATGTTAGGCAATTGAACATCTTGCTACAAAATAATATCATGTACTATTTCCTTTTTGGGTGGTAGACCTTTAGGTTCCTGAAACAGAACATCATACTCTGAAACAATCTTTTCTATATCAGTTTGCTGCTTAGCATTACAGCCCTCAAATACATTAGTTTTATCAACTTTCCTTTCCTTTACAACCATTAGTAAAAATTATTTGCATGAATTTATCATTATTTTCATCTGCCCTGAGTTTACAAGAGTATAATTATTCTTGAGCTTGTGAGCTCTTACAAAGTATTCGATTCCATCCTTAACACGTAGATACTTGTTCTCAACTCTATAGAAAATGGCTTTTCTATCATACAAGTAAAGACTTCCTAAAACAATTCCACATATATCCAAAGGAATTATGTCTAACTCAACCTCATCTACAAATGCTGACCAAAAGAAAACTTGAGTTTGCACTGTCTAGTCACTTGTAGTTGTGTTTTATCATTCAACCATCCTAATGGATATGGTTACTTGTGAGGTGTAGTTGCTAACCCCAATTTCTTTACAATTGCTTTAGAAATCAAATTTACTTGTGAGCCACTATCAAACAAAGTATCAATCTTTTGATGTTTGGAAATAACTTGAATATGGAAAAGCTCATGTCTTCTTCTCTCATGTTCTTCATCAATAATAG
>APFE031334979.1:116074-149392 GCA_000404065.3 Pinus taeda
AGGCCTGGATTGATGTGTTCTCCATGGCGATTGTAGCAGGATTGATGTGTTCTCCTGTGAGGCTTGGATTGATGTGTTCTCCATGGCGATTGTAGCAGTATTGATGTGTTCTCCCGTGAGGCCTAGATTGATGTGTTCTCCATGATGATTGTAGCAGGATTGATGTGTTCTCTTGTGAGTCCTGGATTGATGTGTTCTCCATGGTGATTATAGGAGGATTGATGTGTTCTCCTGTGAGGCTTGGATTGATGTGTTCTCCTGTGAGGATAGGATTGATTAGTTCTCCTATTGAGGCATCCTACCCATGCAGTCTAAGACTCATGGGAAGTACCTATCATCTGATCAATGAGCAAGGAAATGAAGTTATCGACCATAGTAGTACCGATGGACGCATCGATGTATCTACCATACTCCCTATAATAGGATGACCTCCATTTATTTTGGATCAATGATACTGGTCTGGGACTAATGGTAGGAGTGGTACATTCTATGACATTGACTTCAGGTCGATTGTTACTAGTCTGGGACCAGTGGTACGCACTTTGAGACTGACTTTGAGTCGCTGGAGGATGTTACTGGTCTAGGACTAGTGGTAGGAGTTGTAATCACTATGACGCTGACTTCGGGTTGGTTGAGACTAGTCTGGGACTAGTGGTACATACTCTAAGACCGACTTTGATTCAGTATGATACATCCTCGATCATTTATTCATCTTCATAATTCATACAAAAGCAGAGAAGAGCATAACAGAGCAGAGCTGTACAGATCAGTATAGGGCAGAACAAGACAAAGTAGAACAGACAGAGTAGAGCAGAGCAGGGCAAGGGTTAGGCTGTATAGGGCAGTGCATTTGATGGATGAATAGTAATGACCAATAGACAGATTGCAAATGAAGTTCTCCCTAGTTGAGAGGGAGTGTTAAAATTGGAAACTAGGGCCAAACTTCATGTGGGTCATCTTATTCATGGCTGATAATATTTTTATTAGATTCCTCTCATCGAGAGGTGTAGGAATGATATAAAGATCATCCGATTCCGATAAGTATTCATGGAGATATGAATTTATTTTTATTATGGAATTATTATCAAGCTAACCTACAACTCATGTAGGCTCAGAAGCCCAATAGTCACATCTATTCAAACACCAACATTGTGTATAAATACAGGAGGACTTTTCCTCATTTGGATTCACTCATCTAATCACATCTCTCTCTCTCTCTACTGCGCAGAAAAGAGTCTCTTCTCTACTGTGCAAAAAAGGTTCTCTCCCTCACACATGTGAAGTCAGAAGCTGCTTAAACTGAAGCTGCAATTGCAGAAGTAAAGTTTAACTTGCATGGACCAGAAGATATCCTCATTTGAACTGCGCTGTAGGTTCATCTGAACCTCCTCTGAAAGCCACAACTTTTGTTGGTGGAATCAAGTCAATCCGATGGATGGTTTGCAAGATATTGACTGCCCTAGTTTGAAGGAAGATGCTGAAACTGAAGAAGTAAAGTTTGACCTGGACTAGAAGATCTCCTCATATGAATTACACTGTAGGTTCATCTGAAGCTCCTCTAATAGCCACAACTTTTTGTGGTGGAATCAAGTCAATCCGACGAACGGTTTGCAAGATATCAACTGCCCTAGTTTGAAGGAAGCTGCTGAAACTGAAGCTGCAACTGCAGAAGTGAAGTTTGACCTGCGTGGACTAGAAGATCTCCTCATCTGAATTGCACTATGGGTTAATCTGAACCTCCTCTAAAATCCACAACTTTTGGTGATGGAATCAAGCCGATCGGACGGTCGGTTTGTGAGATATCGTCTGCCCTAGTTTGGTGATGAAGCTGCTAATGCTGATGCTGCTAATCTAGGGTTTGCTACTGCTGATATAAATCAGATTTATTTTACTATTTCTCTCTGTTGAATTATTGAAGATAAAATAATATTTGATCAAAGGGTTTCCCCACACATTGTGGGGTTTGTCCCTAGCTAGCCGCCACATCTTGTGTCTCTTGTCTTGGCTTGTTTTCTGTCGATCGTTTAATGTTCTATCTGCACTATACTTTATGTACATATGATTGCTAATATGTGGATTATAATAAGAAAAAGAAGTAAACTGTTATAATCATAGAACATACCATAACTTAACAGTGTGCAGTTTAGGGTATGGATGGATGTGACGATTTTTGGAGCTAAGATTTGTATTTGAAGACCCTAGGATTCCATCCTCCATTTTTGCAAAGAAACCCTAGATTTACAAATTGACATAATGTTTTTGGTATCACATATTTTACTTGGTAGTATTTGTCAATAAGTAATTTAGGTATAAAGATCATGGTTAAATTCAGAGGGATCAATTCAAGTAATCCCTAGAAGAACAATTCAAGGTAATCTTAAACTACAAGTTTTGTTACAAGGTTCTCTTCACAAAGAAGGTATGTTAATTCTCTTTTAGTTTGCTTTACATTACTAACATTGTTATGTCTAGGGTTTTGAATCTTAAAGATTCTTGTTAGGGTGATTAATCGATAGATTGAATCTACCCTCGTTATACTGTCTCTTATTATTGATCATCCTTGTGAAACCCTAACCTTTAGGTTTCACTATAAAACCCTAGCCTCTTGATGCTAAGGGTATTGATTATGAAACCTTAGTCTACTTAGGGTTGTTGATGAAGTCTAGAAATCCTATTCTTTTGATGTTTAGGGTTTTGGTATTGTTATGATAAAAGCCTTAGTCCTTTAGGGTTTGTTGTTAATGTCTAAATTAAACCCTAGATATTTAGGTCTTGGTGAATTAGGGTTTATAAACAAAACCCTTGTAATAACTAAAGTAAGATCCTAGGAATGAAACCCTAGGTGTATATTCATGCATATGATCGAAACCCTAACTTGGTTAAAATTGTTGTATATCTAACTTCAATGTATTAATGTTTGTGCCTTGGGTTTATGAATAGATATTCATGTGAAATTCTAGTGCATCCTATATATGTATATGCGAGTATGCTAACAAAATGTTGATACTCATGTTTTAGTTTGTGAAATCTAGGGTTTGTAACAAAAACCTAGTATAGATTGATATTCTAGGACGTGATGATATTGTTTTCGATATGATTTAGCTTTGATGATAAAATCTAGGGTTTGCAACAAACCCTAGTAGAGTATGGCATGTAATTCTAAAAGCATATTGTTGAAACCTTAGATATATAGTACTATGATTGGATTAGAATTGTTGATATCTAGGGCTTTATGTCTTAGAGACGGAGTCTAGGGTTTATAACAAAACCATAACAAGAAATTGAATTCTAGTATGTAAAAAGATATAACCTTTGCTGAGTATGAATCTAACTAGGTTTAGGTATTTGATATTTTGATGACATGTTTTTGATATAGTTAAATTCATGCTTCAATTTGTATTTCATTGTATTTTCTGTTAAAGTTTTTGCAGGTACATAATCTTCAAGATGTTGAATATGTTCGTCATTAGTAATGATGAAGCATAGGAAGCTCTAAGAACGATGATGATCAAGATGACCTTGATTCCATGAGGAAGAATGAAGCCTTGAAAAGTTAAATTTTCTCCGATGTTATAAAAAGGAAGCTACTGATATCCCTAAGTTGAGAGGGAGCTTGGATAGAAGAAAGGTATATCTCCCCAATTAAGGAGGGTATATTATGATGGTAATAGTAAATACCTTGAAGAAATAATGAAAGCAAAGAATGAATGAAAGCACTACAAATTGATGTTCACAATTCATGAAGTTATAAAAGACTTGAGAAGTACTGAGGATGTTTCTAGTGTTGTTGAAGAAATAAAAGAAGAAAGCTTCTGACAAGTTGTATTTGGATAACTTGATGATGATATAAGTAGCATCCGAATGATTGAGGACCTCAAAGGTTTGTGTTTACTTGTATATATATAAAGATTATTACTCTTTGGGGTTGTAATTGTGCAGGATCTATCCATAAATAGATTAAATGTTTGAAGCATGCTTGGAAGTGGAAAATATATATCTGATTTAGTTTATAAGGAGAGATAAAAGTATATTATGGAAAGATGCTTGGGAGGAGATTTGGTTGGCCTATGTGTTCATGTCTAGATCCCGAAGTAGGGAGGATGACGTTGGTCATGGAGCTCCGATCTTGGATACACACCTAGATCCCAGGGTTGGTGATAGAGATTAAAATCTTGATGGTACCTAGACTGGCTAAAGCTTGAGTTTACCTTATTCCCACCCAATTAGAGCACCCTAGTCAATTATCTAGTCTGTAGCGCTGCATGTGCTCTGACTCTTCATAGAGTATATCACTTTGAGATCTTCCATGTACCTCTGTATATATGTAATTATGAATACCTCCCTAGTTAAGAGGGAGTGTTGAAGAATGTAACTAGTGTCATTCTTTATAATTGTATTTAAGTCATGATGTATTGTATTTGTAATTTTTTTTTTTTTTTAAGAAATTGACTTATTAAAGCATGGGTTTCATGCTTGGGTCAATGGTTTTTTGGTCAAATCCTCCTTTTTAGGCTTCTAGGGTTTATGTCAAGTGTCCTTGTCCATGTCATAATCTAAAAGACCATTCTTGGGCTTCATCTATGAAGAAAGAAATTTATTTTAATGTAAAATAGGTCTTTTAGTCTCCTCCACCAAGTCGGCCTCAAGAAGGACAAGTCGACCTCATCAAGGCAATTCAACCTCACACAAACACTATATAAAGGCAATAGTTCGACTCATTTGGTGCACACACTTTCAAAAAGTTTGATCTGCAATTATTCGAGGTAAAAAAAGACAGTGAAGTTTCTGGAGAAGGATTGAAGAATTTGAAAGACCAAAATCGAGTTCTTGGGTAATATATCTCTCACACATGCGAACTTTCTGGATTGTAGCTGGGTCAAAATTATGAAGTAGTTGGGGGTCAAAATTCTGGAGCAGCTGGGGGTCAAAATTTTGAAGTTGCTGGGGTCAAAATTCTGGAGTAGCTGGGGGTCAAGATTCTGGATCGTTGTTGGGCTATAGTTGATGGACAAGAGACTACTGAAGTTTGTTGAATCACCTTGGAAGGATGACTTGGTGGAGGAGGGAGGTATTTTGGGTCTAAGGTCTTGGTATATCTCAATTTGATTTACTAGTGGAAGAGTTTGATTGGGTTTTCCCCTATAGAGGGTTTTTAGCCTTGGCTGAGTGCCTACGTCTTGCGTCCCTTGTTGTGATCTTCATTGTTTGGCATTTATCTTGATTAATGAAACATAATAAATTTAAAGAAGAAATAATAATAATAAAAGAGTAATCACAAGAAAATGTCAAAGTATAAGATAAATCTACCTAAAGCTTCTAATCCATATGATTCCGTAGATTTCTCAACATATTTGACATCAGAAAAAACAAAATTGTTTAAAGGGCATCTTCAGGTACAATAGTGAAAATACTTGCTTCAACACTCTTGAGGTTTGAATTGATTATCTTGATAGTTCTGTAGATTGTACATCAATGGAATACATACAATTTGGGATTGGATTGTTATGATTGACTATTTTTGAAGTCGGGTTATCATTGCACATCTGAACTTATATCAATGATATAGAAGCTTCATTGCATATTTTTGTAAGTGGGTCATTGCCCCTGGTATGAGAGCCCAAAATTCATTCTTAATCTTTATATTTTCAAGGTGGATGAGTGGTGCAAGGTAGGAGAGTGAATTCTCCTTCATGTTATAACTTGAAAATACTCCATGGTGGCAAGGTGGTGCTAGGGAAAGTTGGAGTTTTCAGGGTGTTTGGGAATCATATTAGTTGTAGTTGATAAAACCATGGCATTGGAGCGTCCTTCTAGTTGGAGTTGGTAAAAATAGGGTACAGGAGCATCCTTTCAAGAGTTGGACCTACCTGATAAACTTGAATGGTTTTCTAGAGTACAAGGAAGTTGGGGCTTCCCTTTTCAATTGGAATTGAAGCATTTTTGCACTCAAAATATTAGAAAAGCGTTCAATTGTTTTTCTCCCAGAAGGGTTTCCACCTAAATATTTTCTCTTATGATGTACTGTTTGTTAGGGCCGTATAATATAGGTAATCAAAGTCTGTCTATCCAGTTATTTATTTTGGGGTTCCGCTGGTAAAGTTTAGCCTATAATTCACCAGGTCTTATAGTCTAAGTTGTCTTTGTACAAAGGTCCATAAGGGGTCATCATTGAGGGGTCATGAGTGTCTTGTCATGAGCCAGTTGTCAATAACCCTTTCCATTGCTAAGGGATGAAATGTCTCTAAGTTATTTTTAATAGTTTTTATTTTAAATGGGATTTAATTTTATAATATATATAAATTATATTTTTTTAAAATTATTTATTTAAAATATTAAACTTAATTTAAAAGTAACAAATCAACCCAATCTCCAAACTATAGGAACTGCGTTTATTATCATGCTAAATACGTCAACCAATAATAAATTCTCGAGTCAAAATCCAAAAATCAAATTAAATTTATGATCCCACCCCACACTTCATACATTAAATCTACTCCTCATCCTCAAATCATCACCGAGCACTATGAGGAACTTGTATAGTAAAAATAAGTAGATTCTAAGGATAAGGAGGAGAATGTTCAAAAACAAAATGTTTATGAAATGAGTTTATGGGTGAAAGACTGAATTAAAAGGAGGCCGAGTAAAAATGAAATTTTACAGAGAAGAGAAATATTGTTTTTGCTATGTTATAAAGAGAAGAGACGGACAAAACATAAAATTTGGATAAATACTTATCCAAAATTTTTACAGGAGTAAAAGGGGAAAGTAAAAGATGCTTTACCAACCATGGCAAAATAAAACATGGTTTTTAAAATCAATGGGAAGGAAATTGATCGATGGTTTTTATAAAATATGTTTATGAATCCCATTTATTCATCAATATATAAATTTAAGGAAATATGACATGGATTTAAAAAACAAGACATGGATTTCAAAACAAGAGAATGGTTTATAAAATCATTTAAAAAAATATTTTGAGATTTTATTTATGAAATTCATTTACAGGTTTAAGAAAAACATTTGGAAATATTTATCACAATATTTTCTTCCCAAATATTTTGTGACAATGGTGAAGTATTTAAAGGATGATGAAGACAAAGACTATGGCCAAAACCGTCAAAACATAAGTTTGGTTTTACTCCAAAATACAAATAATTCATTGATCAACTAGGTGGAGAACATAAGCAAGCATGCAATTATTTTCAGATTTTTGACTCAGAAATAACAGTCAATGAAACAGATAGTTGATACAAGTGGCAGAGTTATTCAATTTTGAAAGGGAAGCTAACAGTTTTTTGTGAAAACAACTTCAACCTCTCTCGATTCCAAGGCATAGGATCAACATTCATGAACCAATTTCTAGTTTTGAAGGCTGAATATTTTCAAACAGTTCCAAAGTTCCTCCACATTTCCAATGATTGTTTTTATCTTTAGTTTATTGTTTAGATTTTTTTCTAGAAAACAGCTACAGTGAGCAACCGATTTTCTAGAATTCCTATTATTTAGTTTTGTTTCAGAAATATCTATAATTTTGTTAGACATTATTTTGTAATCAATTCCTTTTTGGAATTTGAAGTTAGTTCAATAGGAACTCTATATATATTTTGTAATAAGGCTTAGTAAGGGTTGAAATATGTATTAAGAAAAGAGCCATAAATTGATGTAAGTCATGGATTGTACTCAAAGTAATCAATTTTCAGAAATACAGAGGCAGTTTTGTTCTAGGATTCTTGTGTCAAACAAATGGTGACATGTTCTCCCATGTAAAATTATTTCTTTTTTCTCAGTTTCCGTATGGTTTTCCCTCCTGATTGTTGCAAGAAGAATAAGCGCTGAATTTACTTAAGTGTACTCTGCTTTGGCTTGTTAAAAAATATTAATGTTTTCTTTCTGATATTAAGTATAAAATTCATCTGTGTATGCTCTATATTTAATTGAACTTAAATCTTATTCATCTCATTCACACCACAAACAACTGTACAAGATCTAGGAGTTTACCTACCCTGCCTTATTACAACTACTCTGTCAATTTGTAATTGATTACCCAAAAGTTTATTACTCCATGCCCAATGGACTTTTACAACATCTTTCAACCAAAATTTTGAAAAACCCACCTCGAACTTCAATATCTAGTATAAAATCTTGAAAGCAGGAATTAAATCATATAGAGAGAGCCCTCTCTCAAGCTGGAAGAGCTAGATCCCAACTTTAAAAGTGGTTTGTGGTTACCTTTGTAGTTTTCTTCCTCAACCTAGGAAAATTAGGGAGAGCTAACATTCTGGAGACCATATTGGAGAGACGAAAGATTTTATCTTCTCCAGGAAAGATAATCAAGGTTTTAGGTCTGGTTGCCAATGGTTGACAAGAGTCAGACATGTGAAGGCAGAAACATTCAGTTGGCGACTCCAAACAATTCAAACTGATCTAAAGACTCCACTGGCAGTAGGATCCGTAAATCAAGATGAGTTCTCAATCTAGAAGGTATGCGCCCATGAATTGAGATCATATTGTAGGATTTCCAAATCGCATGCCTTGCACAAATTGGGAAACATATTTATCGAAATTCAAAGATCAGGAAAAAGAGGATGTTGCACTTCATTTTATAAAATTTCATATGCATGTGCATAAGTGAAAGGTTCATTTTCATGAGGATTGCATGTTGAAGATGTTTGTGATCACTTTAGAAGGAAAATTCCAGTCTTGGTATGAAGGATTTTCTCCTGCTAACATTTATTAGCTTAAAGGCTTATACACAATATTCTGTAAGAACTACAAAGACAATTACTCTTCTATATTGTTGGTTGAAACTTTCTGTGGAGGTTTTGAAAGTCTTCTGCAACATTTGGGAAATGATATTGATGATGAGGATTTGATGGATGAAGATATTTTGGAAGCTTTGTATGAGAACCATTTTCATCACCAAGGAGAAATGGTGGTTTCTCCATTTGATGAAAGTGAAATCAAGCAAGATTTCAATGATGACAATTTGCAGTAGTCTTGCCAGTCTTTTAATGATCAAGATATATGTGAAGATGGTCATTCTAGTTGCCCTTCATTCCTTTCCTTTCCTGAGTTTTTAATTCAAAAAAAAATTGTGAAGATCAAAATTTTGAGTTTGCTCGCATAAAAACCCTAGAGGGTCATGATTAATTTATTGAGTCCAAAAAAAATGTACTATAGGTTTTTTATTTTGAGCTTGATGAACATATTCAACAGTTTCCAAATGATCAAGAAAGGGATGATGATTCTGAATCAATTTACTCTTCATTCCATTCTTTTTCTCAATTTTCATTTCATGAAGAGATTTTTGAAGAACATATTTATGAAATTGCATGCACAAAAACTTTAGACAATGAAATCATTCATGGTGATAACTACCTAGGGTTGCAAGAAAATTTTGAAGAAGAAAATATTGTTCTAGATCCCATGGATGTGGAAATTTTTACTATTAACGATATGGTTGCCTCAATTGAGGATATATATGACAAAATTGATGAACAAACTACTCCCATTTCTTTTGAAGATAGCCCCCAGTTTTTGAAAGACTACTTCCTTTCTTTTGCCAATCATCAGGTAAAGGTAACTAATCGTGTGTTTGAAGATTCTTTTGCTGACTTGTTGGAATCATTAAGAGGAAAAATCATTTTCTTTTCTCCAATTCAACAAGAGGTAACTTTTCATGTTTTTCAAGATCTCATGGCTAGTCTATCACAGTCATTAGAGTAAAAGAAATTCATGGAATTTATGGATCATGAGTAGATGTTTAGTGGGAAGCTTGAGTTTTCATTTTCTGATTTTTTCTTTATGCCTTGTGGAGCTAAATAAAAGCATAATCATTTGTTTGATTGGTTACATTGGAAATATCATTACACATGATTGCATATCTATCTTCAACAGGCGTGGAGAGCTATCATCAGAGTTTGAATCTCGAGGAGAAGGCTTTAAGACTTTGGTGATGTGTTGTCAAATTTATGATTTATTTTAAAGTTTGTAGCAAAGTTTTTAGTTTTTAGTATACAATTCATATTCCAGTTTGAAAAATGGATTTCGTTTAGTTTGAGGATTGGAACAAATTACCAGTTGGGTTTCAGTTGCAGAGGTTTCAAGGCAGAGCATGTTGCAGGTTTTGGATTAGCCCAATGGGTCAGGCTGCTAGTCTATGGTGTTATTGGCACCCCATAGGGAGGATGACATCCCCATTGGAGCCACTGTTAGGGTCCTATAATATAGGTAATCAAATTTTGTTTATCTAGTTATTTGTTTTGGGGATCCGCTAGTAAAGTTTAGCCTATAAATTCACCAGGTCTTACAGTCTAAATTGTCTTTGTACAAAGGTCCCTAAGGGGTCATCATTAAGGGGTCATGAGTGTCTTGTCATGAGTGAGGTGTCGTGAGTCAGTTGTCAATAACCTTTCCATTGGTAAATAATGAGATGTCTCTAAGTTGTTTTTAATAGTTTTGATTTTAAATGAAATTTAATTTTATAAAATATATGTAATTATATTTTTTATAAAATTATTTATTTGAAACATAAAACTTAATTTAAAAATAAAAAATCAACCCAATCTCTAAACTATAGGAAACACATCTATTAACATGCTAAATATGTCAGCCAATAATAAATTCTTGAGTTAAAATCCAAAAGTCAAATTAAATTTATGACCCCACCCTGCACTTCATACATTAAATTTATGCCTCGAGATGTGTGAATAAATAAATCAATGGCATTGATGGATTTAGGGGATGGGTTTTCTGGAGATTGGATTGATCAATTACTAATTCCTCATCCTACAATCATCATCATTACCCTCACTTTACTGCTCTTATTCATTTATATGGTGGGAAGGTCTTTTGTACCATTTGATTGATTGAATTTTCAGGAGATTGGATTGATCAATTAGAAGTAGATTCTAAGGATATGGAGGAGAATGTTCAAAACTTGGATAAATACTTAACCAAATATTTTACAGGAGTAAAAGGGGAAAGTAAAAGATACTTTATCAACCATGACAAAACAAGACATGGTTTTTAAAATCCATGGGAAAGAAATCAATTGATGGTTTTTATAAAATATGTTTATGAATCCCATTTATTCATCAATATATATAAATTCACGGAAACAAGGCATGGATTTAAAAAACAAGACATGGATTTAAAAAACAAGATGATGGTTTATAAAATCATTTAAAGAAATATTTTGAGATTTTATTTATGAAATTCATTTACAGGTTTAAGCAAAATATTTGGAAAATTTATCAAAATATTTTCTTCCCAAATATTTTGTGAAAATGATGAAGTATTTAAAGGATGATGAAGGAAAATACTAAGGGCAAAAAGGCCAACACATAAATTTGGTTTAAATCCAAAATACAAATAATTCATTGATCAACTAGGTGGAAAACATAAAAGGCATGCAAATATTTTCAGATTTTTGACTTAGAAATAACAGTCAAAGGAACAACTAGTTGATACAGGTGGTAGAGTTAATCCAGTTTGAAAGGGAAGCTAATAGGTTTTTGAGAAAACAACTTCAACCTCTCCATTTTCCAATGTAGAGGATCAACATTCATGAACCAATTTCCAGATTTGAAAGCTGAAGATTTTCTAGTAGTTCCAAATTTCTTACTGTTTTCCAATGATCGTTTTTATCTTTAGTTTATTGTTCAGTTTTTTTTCCATAAAATAGCTACAGTCAACAACAAATTGTATAAAATTCCTATTATTTAGTTATGTTTCAGAAATATCTATAATTTTGTTAGATATTATTTTGTAATCAATTCCTTTTTGGAATTCGAAGTTAGTTCAATAAGAAGTCTATAAATATTTTGTAATAAGACTTAGTAAGTGTTGGAATATGTATGAAGAAAAGAGATGTACATTAATGTAAGTCGTGGATTGTACTCAAAGTAATCAATTTTCAGAAATACAAAGGTAGTTTTGTTCTAGGCTTCTTGTGTCAAACAAATGGTGATGTGTTCTCTCATGTAAAATTGTTTTTTTCTCAGTTTCCATATGGTTTTCCCTCCGGATTGTTGCAAGAATATTAAGAGATGAATTTACTTAAGTGTACTATGCTCCAGCTTGTTAAACAATATCAATGTTTTCTTTCTGATATTAAGTATAGAATTCATCTGTTTATGTTCTATATTTAATTGAACTTAAATATTATCCATCTCATTTACACCATAAACAACTCTACAAGATACAAGAGTTTTCCTACCTTGCCTTGTTACAACTACTCTGTCAATTAATTGATTACCCAAAAGTTTATGACTCCATGCCCAATGGACTTTTTCGACATATTTCAACTAAAATTTTGAAAACCCCACCTCGAACTTAAATATCTAGCCTAAAATATTGAAAGCAGGAATTAAATCACAGAGAGAGCCCTCTTCGAAGCTAAAAGGGCTAGATCCCATCTTTAAAAGTGGTTTGTGGTTACCTTTGTAGTTTTCTTCCTTAGCCTAGGAAATTACGGAGTGCTAACATTGTTGATCATTGTTTTATTTTTCATGCTTTAAAAATTTATAATTAGCTAATTGTAAGTAAAATAATGATTCACTCCCGTCTCAGTGTTTCCAATAATTGGTATTAGAGCAGGCTCCTTCATAAGCTGTCTAACCACTGGAAGGGAGATCACATAGTGCACAAAGGTGAGATGTCCATTATTTAATGGACAAAAATATACGTTTTGGAGTGGAAGGATGAAAGTGTATGTGCAAGCACAAGGATATGATGTCTCAAAATATATAAATATTGGATATACATAACCCTCATATCCTCCATCAGATGACACAGGTAAGAAGCTTTATGATAGTAATGTTAAAGTCATGAGTACTATTTTGAATGGTATAACAAATTCAATATATGTTAAAGTAATGCATTACAAATCAGTGAAAGATGTCTAGGATAAGCTCCAAAATATAAATGAAGGGAACAAGAAGTTAAAGGAGGCCAAGATTCAGATCTTCAAAGGAAAATTTGAGCAACTGAAAATGAATGAAGATGAAAATATCACAACTTATTTTCTTTGGGTTGATGAAGTTGTAAACACCATATAGGTATTAGGAAAACTAATGGAAAACATGGTAATTGTCTGAAAAATATTGAGATCACTTCCAATGATATTTGGTGCTAAAATCTCAATTCTAGGAGAGAGACTACACTTAGAAAATGTTAGCATGGATGAGTTGCATGGAATACTAACAACTTACAAAATGAGAATAAAGAAGGATAACCTTCCAAAAGAGAAGCAATGTTTACAACATCCAAGAAGGTAGGGAAAAACAAGCAACATTATGACGCAAGTCCTAGTTCTAGTTGTAGTGAAATATTAGATGAAGAGATAACCAACTTTGTAAGGAAGCCAAAAAAAGGAATATGAAAGTATAGAGGTAATCTCTCATTAAAATGTTTCAATTGTGGTGAAATTTGTCATTTTACTTCAAAGTGTCTGTATGCAAATAACTCAGACAATGATGATGAAGAGGAAGCACTCAAGAAAGTGAAGAAGAATTAAAGAAGATATAAGAAGCAAGGAAAAAAGAAATCCCTCAAGAAAATTTTATACTCAACGGAAGATAGCTCTTCATCTGAAGAAGAGAGTGATAATGACAGTGAAAATTACACAGGAAGGGTGTTTTTTATGGAAAGAGATAACAAGAAGGAATCCCCTGAAGAACAAGAAGATGATGATGAATAAGAAGGCTAGGTAGGTATTGAAAGAGAACTTATCATCACCTTAAAGGATCTAAAATTAGAAAGAAGGAATGTTAAGACATTAGAAGCTAAATTGAGTGAACTAAAGAAACATGCTAAAAGTATCAACAAAAGGATGGAAGAGTTAGAGAGTATTATCATCAGTCTCAAAGTGCAGTTAGAAGAGGCAACGAAAATCGAGGAATCACTTAAGGAGTTGGAAGAAAGCATCAAGTCAAAGGAGGATCTCGAAGCAAATATTGCCTCTCTATGTAGGAAGCAAAAAAGAAGAAAGCTCAACAAAATTTTGCAAATAGCACCAAAGTTTTGGATGAAATTATCAGCAATTAAAGCTCATGTAGTGACAAGACTAGATTAGGATACAAGCCCACATTCCTCAAAGTTTCCAACTCCATTATGACATAGAAGGAAGCTCAACATAAAATATATGTTGACATAGTCAAAGATTCCAAGTAGGAAAGCATGCCTACCAAAGAAAAGGCTCAAGGCCAACCAATGCAAAATCAATAACCTACAATGAATAGATCTCTTTACTGGGCCAGTAGTTTGATTTTCAGTTGTAGGAGTGAAACAAATTTGATTTGCCCAGGAGAGTAATTCCAACAGTTAGAGGGAGGAACTGTAGCTCAGATTTTTGCGGAGCAAATTTTTTGTTGGACATAGAGTGTTTTTGCAACAACAAAACTAGCGCCAGGTGGAAGAGAAAAGCACACACTGTAGAGGGAAAATTTCTCTCTGGGAACTTCAAGTCTCAAAATTTTGATTTTTCCTTGCAAATTGGTAGTAGTTGTGAGTATATCTTCTCACTCCAGAAGGGAGTGTGAGTAGCGTAGTAGCAACCAAGCAGAAGGAAAGAGGGGATTTTCAACATTTTTTCGAGATAGCCACTGTAGAGTTTAGAGATTAGGATAGGTTGGATGGATCTTCCAATTATGTCATCTAAAAGGATAGGATGTCCTTCCTTTGAGATGAATATGGCTTGAAAGCCTAAATTGACAATGTAGTGGCAGTTCCTCAGGATGCCGGCTAACTCAAGGAATATAGGAAGGAGATGGCACTAGCGAAGCGATTGATCTTGGATGGAGTCCAAGATTATATAGTCTCACATATAGCGGCCAAGAGAATGACCAAAGAAAAGTGGGATGCTCTCTCCATGTTATACCGGGGTACTTCCGAGCAGTAGAAGATGTTCCTAGAGGAGAAGCTGAGATGCATCAGGATGTAGAAGGGGGAAGGCATGGATCCATTCCTCACCAATATTTAGGAGATTCGATACCAACTGTCAACTGTTGGGAAAGCGCCTCAACCTTCAGAGTTAGTATGATTGGCAGGTCTTCATTTAGAGTATATTGGGTAGAGACACACTACTAGGATGGGATGAAATGTATCATAGGATTTTTAGGTCCTTGTTTAGAGTATATTGGGTAGAGACACGCTACTAGGATGGGACAAAATGTGGGCCGATCAACAGCAAGAGGAGTTGAGACGAGCTCTGCTAAAGAGCTCCATTAGTGGCAATAGTAGCAGTAGACCGAAGGTGGTGAAGGAGGAGGAGAATGTAGCCCTCACATCAAAGGGTCCCAATTAGGGGCAGGGGGAACAAAGAAGGAAGACGAAGGACCTGAAAAAGGTCAAGTGCTTCATGTGTGGTGAGATTGGTCACTACAACATGCAACGTGCTCTCAGGAAGCAGGACAAGTCAGAGGAGTAGGACCAACAAGAAACTTCTGCAGAGATTAACAAGTTGTACTCCAGATTGGAGGAAGACTTTGTGATGTTCACAGATATACCTCCAGGAGTGAGGTGGGGAGATTTTGTATTGTAGTGCCAGAGAACAACAAAGATTGGGTAGGGTCCTTGAGGAGTCCACCTCATGGATCATTACCTGGTTATGAGGGCCCACAATATACAATAACAGGATGGATTAGTGGTAGTTGATGCAGTTAGTTCCAGAGTAACACTTGTAGATTAGTTGCAGTCAAATGTTGAGGAGCGCAGTGCAGAGTTGATAGTAGAGCAGGTAGATCAGTGCAGAGTTGGTAGCAACAAAAATTCTTCAGTGACAATGCATATGCTAGTAGAATTCAGATACTTGCGAGAAAGATGCATCACACTAAACACAATTGATTCACTATTTTGGATTCTTTTCAGCTGCATATGTTGCAGTTGCAACACCAACAAATGAGAGGTAGTTGCAGTGCAAATGTAGTGTTGGAAACAATATGGCAATGTCAGTAGAAACACAAATACAACATCAAAGTTGCGTAGTAGTTGGTGGGAAACAACAACTAGACATCAATAATGTAACAAATATGACATAGAGACAAATTGTTGCAGCAAAGTGTGCAACACTATAACACATTCCTCGCTAAGAGGGAGTGTTAGTTTTTGTAGCATCAGATGTGTTTTAGCCACAAAATTTGGTGGAGAGGCTAGTATACATGAGATCTCTAAGACCAAAAAATCGTTTATGGAAATTCCTCCTAAGTCGAAACTTAGGAAAACTGGTTAATTAATCAATATTAATTAAGTCAAGGAGAGAATCATCTAGAAACTCACACGGATCGATTCCAAGATGATCCTAGCCATTGATTAAATTTTCATCTTGGTCGTTGGAGCTCCAACAATGTATTATAAGAGGAAGTCAAGGGGCGCTTGGAGAAAACACTTGAGAACACCAATAGTTTGATTTCTTGGTAGATCAATTTCCAGAGTAGAAATAGTTAGTTGCTGGACAACAAAATATAGAAGCAGTGAGTGAGGGGTAGCGATAGGGAGTTGAAAAGAAGTATTCCAGATTTGGAGAGGCAACAATAAGAGGGTTGAGTTATTCCTAGTGAGGCAGCGCAGAGGACTGCGTAATTACTTCATATTGGTAGTTCAATTTAGCTGAGGAAAAATTCTTTCTCAGTTTCAGAGGTTGGGCATAGGTTCCATAGTGCCAGAGAGATGATTTCCTCAGCAGAGGTAAGCAACCAACTTCATCAGAGATTGGTTGGAGGCTTGACATCATAGAGACTGTGCAGAGCGTTTAGGAGGTCGAGTTTTCTAAAGGCAAGTTGTGCCAATATTTCTTGTGGAGGAAGGGTAATTCCCTTCAATAATTTTTCCCAGATTTCTTTGATATGGATTTCCAGTTTCAGGCATCCAGATTGTACTCAAATTTTCACTGCTGCATAATAAAATAAAACCCTCATCTGTTGCATTGGTTTTTCTACATTGCATTTTTCTGGGGACCTTTGTCCAAAGACAACGGTGTTATTTTTATGTGTGTGCTAGCATTTTCTTAGTTCTGACACTATTTGTTTTTCACATTTTTATTTGTGAAGGTTGTAGTGTGTTTATTTCGATGTTGTCGTAGCAATAAACTGAATAATTAATTTATCAGTTAGGAGAAATAATACCAATTATTGCAATAAGATTCAAGTATTGGAATTTTCACAAAGAGGGAGGCCTCTGAATAAATGTACCACAAAGAATATATCCTACCAGGTAGCAAACTATCTTCCTTGGTGTATGCTATTCTTTCATCAATTTTGGATATAAGGCTATAAAATGTAAAGCTTATGCTAGGAATAGAAGCAATTATGGAACTACTATATGAATGATTATTCTAGAAGACCTCAGGAGGGTTACAAACAAAATTATAACATGTTTAGATACTTGATTAATGAAGCAGAGTGCAACAAATGCAAAAAAATTGGAAATTTGGCTAAATATTATAGGTTAACCACTCCTCCAAGGGAACCACATCATGTTGTATATGCTCCTTCAAAGGTTTGGAGGAAGAAAAATGAATTTTTTTTCCATCTCCTTAAAGGCTCAAAGTAAGAAAAGTGTATCAGTACATTTATTGTGGTTTCTGAACTCACATGACTAGAGAAAAAAACAAATTTCTATCTCTTGAACAAGATAGTGATGGATTAGTCTCATTTGGAAATGATAATTCAACAAAAGTCATGGGAAAGGGAACTATCAAGCTTGGAGGAAAGAATGCTACAAAAACCAAAGTGCTGCTTATTAAAAATATGAATCATAACCTGCTGACTGTAATGACACACAGTTGGAACATACAACATTTGAATTCAAGACTAAGGAACACTCCATTCAAAACCATTAGATATGGTACATTGATAATGGTTTCTCAACTCATATGACTGGAGAGAAAAATGAATTTCTATCTCTTCAAGAAGATTGTGATGGATTAGTCTCATTTGGAAATGATGGTTCAACAAAAGTCATGGGAAAGGGCACTATCAAGCTTGGAGGTAAGAATCATACAACAAACAAAGTGCTACTTAGTGAAAATATGAACCATAACCTGTTGAGTGTAATTCAAATGTGTGATCAAGGACACACAGTTGGAACAAACAAGAGTTGAATTCAAGACTAAGAAACACTCCATTCAAAACCATTAGAGTTGATACATACTAACCTATATGGTTATATGGTCCCATGAGAATAAAAGGACTAGACAAAAAACAATATTTCATGTTGTTCATTAATCATTATACCAAAATGACAATAGCCAGTTTTCTGACAAAGAAGTTCTAAGCCTTTGAATGATTCAAAATATCCAAGGATATGGTTGAGAATGAAATTGATTTGAAAATAAAATGTCTAAGATCTGATAACAAAGGGGAGTTCACATCTAAGGAGTTCCAACACTTCTATGGGGAGTAGGGTATAAAGAGAAAATTCTTAACAGCTAGGAAACCACATCAAAATGGAGTCACCAAAAGAAAGAACATAAGAATTGAAGAAATGGATAGGACCATGCTGAGTGATTCCAAATTAGGTGATGTCTTTTGGGTCTAGGAAGTGGAGATAGCAGTGTACATTCTAAATAGAAGAATCCTTAGAAGAAACAATGACAAGGTCCCGTACGAACTATGGAAGGGAAGACCAAAAAACGTCAAGCAGATCAGAATATTCGAAAGAAAATGATACATTAAGAGGGAAGATAAGAAGATCAGGAAATTTGACTCTCGAGTAAAGAAAGGCATATTTGTTGGGTACTCAAAAAATAGCAAGGCATACATATATGAGACTCAACAAGACCATGGAGAGAATTAATGTGACTTTTGATGCAATCCGTGAGTCAAATATGAAGCAAGGAACCTCATCTTCAAGGATTAAAGAAACACAAGAAATAAATCAAGTAGAAAGAGTTAAAGAAGAAGTAGAAGAGCAAAAGGAGTCAACTACCGATCAAGAAAACAATTAGCATACACCATCTAAAGCACCCAAACGCTGGTACTAGAAGAATCATCCATCTGATTAGATTATTGATGATATAAATCCAGGAATAGGAACTCGAAGAAGCATGCCATAGAAAATTCATCTTGATTTAATATCCACATTTGAGCCTAGAAAATTTGAAGAAGCTAGCCATGATGAAAATTGGATAAAAGCCATGAATAAAGAACTAGATTAGATTGAAAATAATGACACATGGGAATTGGTTCCAACGACAAAGGATAAAAATGTCATTGGAAAAAAATGGGTCTTCAGGTATAAGTTGAATGAAGATGGACATGTAACTAGGAACAAAGAAAGGTTGGTTTGTAAAGGATATACACAGGTTGAAGGAATAGACTTCGAAGAAACATTTGCACTAGTGGCCAATATGGAAGCTATTAGGATGTTCTTGGTATATGAAAATATTAAGGTGTATCAGATGGACATCAAATCAGCTTTTCTGAACAACTTGAAGGATTTTTTCTTATCAACAAGAATTATTATGATGTCAAAAGTCATTGATGTCAACCCAAGAAACAACCAAAAGAAACCCTGCTCTAAAGGACAAAAATGACATAGAAAATTAAGATTCTTGGACTCAATATTATTTTCATTGGATAATACTTGTCACGCTAATTTTAACGATATGTGTTATGTCTGATAATTCCTCATGATTGAGGAGTTATGCCTTTAAGATTGGTACCTTATTTAGTGGCCAAGAAGCCCCAAAAGAGGTGCTACAAGCAAATTTTATATTTTCCAAGGATATTAAAATTAAAAAGGGCTTATTATGTCCTTGTAAAAGTAAAAAAAAAAGGGAAAATTCATCAAGGATAAATGATCAAAATTTAAATTAAAGATGGTCCTAAAGTTGGTGGGTTTTCTGGCTCCAAAATTAAAACTTGAAATTCAAATTTTTGAATTTGATTTTTCCCTCTTTGACCAAGTCATCTCCATGAAAGAGCCCCTCTTTAATCACTATAAAAAGAGGTGCATTCTCTCTCCAAAGGCACACATAAACACTCATCTTTTGAAATACTTTTATGAGATCTCTGTCGCCTAGTGTAGTCAAGCCACCACCCCCACCACCCACGCCTCTCCCTTACATCATACATATTATATTGAGGAGGCCGGAGGGAGTTGAGCCCAGAGCCAGTGGGAGGGCTAGCCCCGTCCACACGGCGACCCCATAAACGCGCACCAAATTAACATGTAATATGACACCAACAATGCAACAACCACGTTTAATGCAAGATGCCGTTATCAAACCGTGCACCGTCAACCTAAAACAACTACGTATGTTATAACGTTGTATTTAAATAACAATAAATAAAAACAACATATGCACCATTTATGCTATTTCAGGTATTCGAACACGGATCTCCGTCGAGTTAGCAATCTACGCAACCATTGAGCCATGAGGCTTGACCTTGGTAGCTCTGCCTAGCAATGTCCATATAAACCCATTTTCTTCAGTGCGAGGCAGATGGAGGAACTAGGAGCGGGCAGCATTTCGAGGAAAAGGAGGCAGTGCACGAAGTTCGAGGCAACATTTTGTAGGAGGGGCCGAATTTTCACTTCGTTAGATTTTGACAAATTTTATATGGTTTCAGCACTTCTCGATGCCACGAACACAATGGTGCTATCCCTTTCTCCATCATAATTATGCATTTTTCGGTCATTTTTTAGTATGCAAGTGGAACCATGACTGCTACAGAAACAGGGAGCGGAACCATGATCCTTGAAATTTTCCAGAGGAGGTAATTTTTCTCCATGTCGAATTATAGTCAAGTTTATAGTAGTTTTTCACGGCTTTCCGCAGGGATCGTGGTGGCCAGGTCAGATTCGCCTTTCGAGTTGCAGAATTCTAGTCCACCCATGGAGCAGAATCTTTGAGGAATTTAGGGGGAATCTAAAAGATTCCTTAAGCTCCTAATTCTCAATTTCTCAAAATTCAGAAATTTGACAGTCGATTTTTCAATATTCGATGCCACAAATCCGATGGTGCGTTCAGATTTTTCATTCGCTCATTTAATTTTCCACTTTTCTAAGTGGAGTGCAGGTGTCAACATTCATGTGCGAGCAACCATTTCCATGCAATTGATGTTGTGAGATTGATGGCATGAACAACTTCAGTATTTTGACATCCACTTCTTCAGATGGCCCCTGGTTGTGAGGTATATGCTGTGCGTTCATGTACTTCTTTTGTTATGCATTGTGTTGCACAAATCCCTATTTGATGCTGGTGAGAGATCTTGTTTATTACTTTTTTTCATGATTCTTGCTTGATGTGACTTGGAATTGTCTATGTGATGTACTTGTTGTCATGATTAGCCATGTTATGCTTTGAGATCCCTTTGTTGTATGTTGATGGGATACTCATGCTATCATCATGCATTTTTGCATTGAGATCCCTTTTATGCCATGTTGGTGGGATGCTCATCATGCATGAGTTTATGTCATACTGATAGGAGTTTTTTTTTACTAAGAGTTCCCATAGAGGAACATCTCTCGGAGCTGTTAGCCCTGATATGCAGCGTTGACTTTCTAATGTCAGAGAGAAGCCTGGTCTATTTGGTGGTGTCCTCAAAGGGGCCCCATATGGGTCGTTTTCCCCTTCTCCTCCTACCCCGCTTACTCTCCACCACTTTCGTTTCCCTATTTACCTTCTAAACCGACAAAGCAACCCCCTTTGGCCTTAGCCCCAAGCGGAAAACCCCAAAGCACCCATAAAACCTTATCCATATGCCTTGTGCGCTCGTAACCCATCACACTGCATCCCCACTGTTGATTAGCCCCCGCCAATCCAACAGCTGGCATCGCACCCGATAAAGGCGACCCGCTCTACCACTCTCCACCGTAATATCATCTCGACCAGATTTGATGGCCTTCGCACATATCGCGAGAACAACTAGATCAAATGATAGTGCGTGATGAGGGTGGTTTTTCTCTCTCATCCATTGCTACGTGTCATTCATTTAGTGGAATCGCTCAGCCTTGGGAAATTACCACTTAACACCCAAAAGTTGTGCGATGAAAACTGTTACCGCCTAAGCAAACCACCCCCACTCATTAGTGCCCGCGCAACTCCATCTCCCGATGACTGTTTGATCTGCCTGCTACAGATCTAACAGCCTTGATGCACCCTGCTCCCACCTCGGCCGATAGCCTTTGCCAAGCCATCTCTGCCATTCATTTCCCAATCTGACGGTCATCTCTCTCGCTCATCCCAACTGTCCACTTACCCATGCATCTTATGTTCTACGACCATTTTGTTTCCAGAAGAAGGAGATGACTAGTGCTGCTAGATTGGTTACAGTAAGATCCCCAACAACCACATTAAACAGAAAATATGGCCAAAGGGAGAAAAGGACATAGCACAACTCTGTAACATAATTTATCAGTCATGGACTTCACTGCTGCGAGCATTCTAACCGCCTAAAGGACAACAAAACAGTTGTGCAGATCAGATTTACAAAGTAAAGCAAGCGACCTCGTTCAGAGACTCCATCATGCAACTAAATGCAGTTGGCGGTCAATTAAGACCCCTCCATACCTAAACGGCCAGGTGCCATTGTAATGTAAACTTATAAATACCCAGAAGAAGGATGTAATCAGGGTTGGCATTTGATGTAAGGTTCAACTTCTGGAGACTATAGACACTTTGTCACTTGCAGTGTCTCATCTTCATTTTCAGCAAATACAAGCTTCTTTTGTTGTTAACTGCTCACTGTCCATTTTCCTCTGTTCTAAGACTGTACTTGATATGATGTGTTCTTGATCTCTTGATGTTTAGCACTAGATAACTTTCATCTTATCTCTGTGTTAGAATATTGAATGCATCATTGAATAGGCTGCTCAGGTTTCTTTCTATCTAATGCAGGAGAGCTGTCATCCTATCTTTGCATTAATAGATTAGATTTACAGGTTTCTGTACTAGTTGGAGCTAGCCATCACATGGTCTTGTGTATCTGCTGGTGTGGTTAGTATTCTCCATATTTACCTAATATCTAAATTGTGAGCATTGGTGGTCTAAAGCCTTGTAGTTTGAGGGTGTTCATGCATGTCTGGAGTGAAACGGAGTAGAAGTGGTTATTTGGCTTGAACCAAACCATCATTCCTTCCATTAAAACTTGCAACAATAGTTGATTTTATATGTTACTAGGCATCTCCGAGCTACAACCTAGGAGAGTTTCTTGGAATTCTAACATAATTGGCACTATTGTCGGGGAGAGGAGATTGAAACTCAGCTTCCCTGGGAGAACGACACAGATCTAGCTTTGATGATAGACAAAGTCTGGGCACATTTTTGGTTGTAATCATCTATCTGACGACTCTACTAGAGGCCAAGCTCCTTGGCGACTCCACATCACAGTTCTATCTCAGTTTGTGAGGCACACTCAGAGAAATCCTAAGAAATCACCAGCTGACCCAGTGCCTAACCATGAAAATATTATCAAGGAAAGAAAGACATCACAAAAGGGAGCATTAGGATCAGGTAAACCTAAACAATCTTATGCATCTCTATAAGAAAGGCTTGTAACATAATACATACATAGTGAGAATATAACCTCTAGTACTAGGAGTGAAGAGAAATTTTTAGAGGTTCATAAAGCTCCCTATCCTTTAGGTCCTCCTTTGGATTTCAACCCAAAGGGAACCTCCCCTCCTATCCATCATAGTCCTTTAACCCTGTCAATCATTTCTCAACTCCCTACCTTTTAGACTGCCAACACTCTTCAATCCACCACAGCCATGGGAGGCCCACAAGCACCCACCAAAATGGAAAGAATCATAGTTGCTAGGTATGGACCCCTGGTCTTGCATATTCCTTTGAATGCCATGCCTGCAGGAGAATATCAGAAATAAATGCCTAAGTTCACTAGGATAGAGGGAGTAACAGCTGAAGAGCACCTGGAGTCTTCTTATAGCTATGCTGATAACCTAGATATCAGTGAAGATGATGTGTGGATGAGAGTATTTGTCCAAATACAAGCTTCTTTTGTTGTTAACTGCTCACTGTCTATTTTCCTCTGTTCTAAGCCTGTACTTGATATGTTGTGTTCTTGATCTCTTGATGTTTAGCACTAGATAACTGTCATATTATCTCTGTGTTAGAATATTGAATGCATCTCTGAATAGGTTGCTCAGGTTTCTTTCTATCTAATGCATGAGAGCTATCATCCTGTATTTACATTAATAGATTAGATTTGCAGGTTTCTGTACTAGTTGCAGCCGACCATCACATGGTCTTGTGTATCTGCTGGTGTGGTTAGTATTCTCCATATTTACCTAATATCTAAATTGTGAGCGTTGGTGGTCTAAAGCCTTGTAGTCTGAGGGTGTTCATGCATGTCTGGAGTGAAACAAAGTAGAAGTGGTTATCTGGCTTGAACCAAACCATCATTCCTTCCATTAAAACTTGCAACAATAGTTGAATTTATATGTTACCAGGCATCTCCGAGCTACAACCTAGGAGAGTTTCTTGGAATCCTAACAAGAGCCACTCATGCATGAGGGAATTTTCCTAGTATGATCGTGATAACATCTCTTATGTACATCATCACTATTGCAACACTTAATGTAGTGGCCTACACCATCTTGACACTGGGGTCCAGAGACGTAGTCCCTCCTGGAAAAACTTTGTTATCAACGTCTTATGTTTTTGTATGTTGTTGATGATTGACATGTTCCTCTTCTTTAAAGTATGTAGATGTATTCATTTATTTTCTTTTAAAAATGCAATTTAAAACATCACGAAAGTAAAAGGTCTTGGAAGGGTCCTTCATCACACCCGAACCTGGATCAAGTGGTATCAGAGCGATCTTTGCGTTGATGTGAATTGTAGCGTGAACAATGGAACGTGCAACGATAGAGGATGAGAAAGCGATGTACGAGACCATGCTCAAAATTTCCAAAAGAGTGGAAATAATGTGTGAAACTATATAGAAAGAGATAGAGGAAAAGGAGCGATTGTAACTTTAGTTGTGAGCCATGGAAGAGGCCCTGGAAGAACTAAAGCATAACAACCAAAGTCTTCAAACAGATAACGCCGAATTGAAGATGCGTCTACATGAAGAGAAAGAGGAGAAACATAGTTTGCTATGATAGCTGCAAGCAAAGGACAAGGCCTTGGAAAAGCTGTAGCATGACCCATGTGAGGTAAAAAGTAGTTATCTGATTCATGTATGTGTCTTGATGATGATTTCACTGTTTTTGAAAATCATACCACAGCAATTGGCTCCAAACTGTTGAAGAGAATGGGGTATGAAGGAAAAGGATTAGGTGTTAATGGCCAAGGCATTGTCAATCCCATCAAAGTAGAAGAATTACCTTGTCAGGCAGGACTTGGGTATGTCAGAAAGGAAGTTGGGGAATGCGCCACGATAGTTGGAAAACCACCAACAACAGATTATGAGCAGCCCTCATCAGTTCTTTCCACATCGACAAAGGAGGTAAAAGATGTTGATTTCCTTTTGGTTTCGTCTTCACATAGTATGCTTTATGTTGGAGATTTGGAGATCCCAATTACCATGAAAAACATGAGGCTCCTTACAAGGACAAGGCATGAGGAGGAAGAGAAACTTGCTGTTAATAACCAAGGCATAACTCAACCATTGGAGGTTGTGCAGAGACATCAATTTACAGGCTCGAGATACACAAAAGGAGAATGCTCGAAGGTGTCATATTTGTCTGAGACATTGTCGAAATCATTGAGGAAAGAGAACGATAGGAAAACATCCCCATCATCCCATGGCAGTTTCCATTGTAGGGAAAGAGCTGAGGCAAGTTCTTATCGCCATACACTAGAGACGGAAAGGAAAGGTATAACGAGTTTCGATATTCAAATTTTAATTTAGATTATAATCATGTTTTTAAAGATGAACGTAAAACATGGCATAAAAAAACATGTACCTTTTGTGGATTACATAAGCATACATTTTCTAAGTGTTGGAAAAGAATGGCAGCACACAAAAGGATGAGGCGTGAAAGACCCTCTCAACCGCATGTAAAGAAAGAAGTTAAACAAATTTGGAGGAAGAAAATGTACTGCAGTCATTGCGGCAGAAGTGGCCATCAGAGAGCCACTTGTTGGAGGCTCCATCTAGACCAGCGCCTTAAAGACAAAGCATCTATGCATGAACCAAGTGAAGCAGTTGGTCGACCATCGAATGCACCACAAGAAGGCGACCCATTCACATTGATAAGTGAAAAATGGTTTCTAGACATGTTGTCATTTCATGGTCGTGCTTTTGTAAATCATTTGTTGCATTTTAAAATGTAAAAGTGATGATGTGTTTCCATCACTTGTTAAGCAACAATGATGTCTGGTCTTATTTTGAGTTGCATTTTAAACTCTAAAAGTGATGTCGTGTTTCCATCACTTGTCAAAACAAAATAGTGTTTGGCCTTATTGTCATAGCTGGGGTCTTGCGTCCATCTTGATGTAAACTTGACCACCGAGTATGTGTTATAAACTCGTGGCAAGTGTGGGATGTTTGGGTCGTTAGTTGGTTAGCTAAGACAAGCATGTAATTTGCAAACAATGTACTACAAGTTGCAAAGGTTGCAAGTGTTGGCTCATCGCTTAAGGATTCAAAGAACAAAGGTGAAGGACATGGAGGCGAGACTTTTCAGGACGCTTGTGATGCATACAAGGTACAGAGAAGTTGCAGATTATTTTTCATGACTTTGGAGGACCAAAAGCTCCTCAATGGGGAGGATTGATCCAGGTGGCTCTAGAGACACACAGGATAAAGAGGACTCAGGAAAGCTCAAAAATCAAAGTGTTTAGATTATGCTCGAACCAAGACCAGAGCATAGATCTCGTCATCCTGATCGTGACAGTGTGAACGATTCATCAAACCGAGTCCGTATTTGAAAGTTAGAAGCAGTCAAAGTTGGGTTGACTTTTGCTAACTGGGCAGGTTTAAGGAGGCCATAATTTTGACTTTTCCAGCGGATAGAATCCGACCAACTCCGGCTAGATTCCGGGCGAAATTGTTGCCTCATTAAAATCGCTCCTTCGGCCTAAAATCCAAATAATGGTAAAATGGCCCATTAATATTATTAAAAATTATAAAAAAATATATAAAGGGGAAGTGGTGGGCCACCACCCCCACCACCCATGCCTCTCCCTTACCATAGGTATTATATTGAGGAGGTTAGTGGGATTTGAACCCACGTCCGGTGGGAGGGCCGACACCACCCATGCGGCGGCCCCATAAATGCATCCCAATTAACATGTAATACGACACCAACAATGCAACGACCACGTTTAATGCAAGATACCGTTATCAAACCGTGCGCCGTCGACCTAAAACAACTATGTTTATTATAACGTTGTATTTAAATAACAATAAATAAAAACAACATATGCACCATTTATGCTATTTCAGGGATTCAAACTCAGATCTCCGACGAGTTAGAAATCTCCGCCACCGTTGAGCCATGAGGCTTGACCTTGGTAGCTTTGCCTAGCAATGTCCATATAAACCCATTTTCTTCAGTGCGAGGTAGATGGATGAACTAGGAGTGGGCATGCATTTTGAGGTAGAGGAGGCAGTGCATGTAGTTGGAGGTAACATTTTGTAGGAGGGGCCGAATTTTCACTTTGTTAGATTTTGACAAATTTTTTATGGTTTCAACACTTCTCGACACCATGAACATAATGGCGCTGTTCATTTCTCCATCAGAGTTCTACATTTTTCGGTCATTTTTTAGTATGCAGGTGGAACCTATTAGCCTTGTCGGCATGTGGCCCAAAATGGGTCCAAAACACTCCTGAAGCCTTCAAAATTTGCTTAAGGATCATTCAAAGATCAAAACATTCGCATTCCAAGAGCGCTCAGAATGGCGGAAAAGCACTATTGGGAGGCAGAAAACCAGAGAAAATAATGAAAAGACCAAGTACCAGAGGCATAAACATTGAAATGAACAACAGCTGTCAGATCTGGCCGATCAGCGGTCCATATCTGATCGGTGGGTCGCAATCGGCAGATTGAGGGCAGACCATATGGAACTTGCGATGGCGATCAACGATGCAACGTGGAACGTCGATCAAGTGCGTAGATCGACGGCCCACATCACATCACATGATCACTATTGGAGATTACAAAGAGCACTAGCAATGGCCCGGGACATGAGCAATATGCGATTGCAATCAGATCGCATCGCTATATCACATCTAAGAAACACCATGGAGCAGGGCCTATGCACATGTATATGTGCGGCCTGATGAACCAGACCCGACGGAATTCTAAATATTATTTCATAAGGTTTCAGATCTGTAGAAAGGCCATTTTCAATGCATTTTCGTAGTTTGACATATTTTCTAAAATACAAAGGGGAACCTTGGAGCAGGACCAGAGCGACTTGCGATGTGCGATAAGACCCGGACTCGAAAGGGTTCGGGAAGGGAAATATATATATAATTTCAGGTCCACCAAAGCCAATTTTTCATGATTTTTAGTGTTTTTTAACATATTACAAAAATACAAAGGGAAGCAAGGAAACATGCCACTTGTGATTTGCGATAGCGATAAGGATGGGCACAATAGAGGAATAGACAATGTTTAAGGACTTTTGAAGTCCAAAATAAACAAAGCTTGGCGGGATTTCACACTATGGCAGTGTTTCTCTGTGTAAAACAGAAAAGGGGCCATTGCAAGGATTTCATAGGCCCGATAGCCATTCCATCACAGAGAAGAGGCCGGGAGACAGATTGTCAGGAGACAGATGGCCAAAGGGATAAAAAGGCAACAACACAATGCAACCACAACCAATAAATGATCATGAAGCCTCGCTTGCATGAGCAAGCTCCTAGACAGCGCAACACACTACCAGAATGCAATTATTCTGATGTCAGAAGAAGAAACCTTCGAGCCCATGCGTGCCTGGTCAGGGCATCAAGTTGTTAAAGATAGAGGGGATATATTAAGACCTATCGAGCCTCAGAAGGCTCGAGAGCATTGTAAAGGGCCTATAAATATGTAAAAATTTAGAGTAACAAGGGTTCAACTTTTGGAGACTGTGAACTCTGTTCCTTCCAAGTGTCTCATCTTCATTCTAGCAATACAAGCTTCTTTTGCTGTTACATGTTCAATTGCAATTTTCTCTTCTTTTCTATGCTTGCACTTGAATAGTTTATTCATGTTTTCTTCTGTTTCTAATGCTAGATAACTGTCATCTTATCTCTGCATTGATAAATTATATTTGCAAGCTTCATTTACTTCCTGTAGCTAGCCATTCATATGTGTTTATGTATGCATCTTCTGGTACAATCAGTATTCTCCATCTATCCATTGAATCTATAAACTATTGAGCATTAGTGGTCTAAAGCCTTGTATTGTTGAGGGTGTTCATGCATGTCTTGAGTGAGAATAGAGCTGAAATGGTTATCTGACTTGATCTAAACCATCATCCATTCCAATAGTTTCGAGAACAATATTGAAGATTATATGTTACCAAGCATCTTCGAGCTACAACCTAGGAGAGCTTCCTGGAGTGATAACATAATTGACGCCGTTGCTAGGGAGAGGAGACTGAAGCTCATTTTCCCTGGGAGATGACAAAGATCCAGATTTGATGATAGAAAAAGTCTGGGCACTTTTTTGGTTGTAATCATCTATCTGGCGACTCTATTGGAGGACAAACCTTTTGGTGACTCCACTTCATAGTTCTGGCTCAGTTTGCGAGGCAAACTTGGAGAAATCCTCAGAAGTCACAAGCTAACCCAGTACCTAACCATGGAAAAATCATCAAAGAAATAAAGGTATTGTAGAAAGAAGCATAAGGTTCAGGTAAATCTAAACAATATTCCATATCTCTTCAAGAAAGTCCTGCAATAGAACAAATACATGTTGAGAGTATAACATCTAATAATAGCAGTGAAGAAAAAATATCATAAATTCATAAAGCTCCTTATTCTTTAGGCTCTCCTTTGGTTGTAAGCCCAAAGGAAACCTCACCTCCTATCCATCATACTCCTTTAGTCTTGTCAGTCACTCCTCAACCCTCTATCATTCAGACTGCCAGTACCCTTATAGCCACCACAGTTATGGTAGGACCACAAGCACCTACCGAAATGGAAAGAATCATAGCCACTAGATATGGACCTCTAGTATTGCCCACTCCTTTGAATTCCATGCCTACTAGAGGATATTAGAGGCATAGGCCTAAGTTCACTGGGATTGAAGGTGTTACAACATAGGAACATCTTGAGTCATACTATAGCTATGCTAATAACCTGGACATTAGCGAAGATGATGTGTGGATGAGAGTCTTTGTCCAAAGCCTAGATAGAGAGGCTTGGAAATGGTTCAGAGAACTGATCCCAAGGTCTATAGCAGATATTGAGGCTTTAGAAGATGCATTCCCAAACCATTAGGTGGATAAGAAGGATCTACTCTACTACCACATCGAGTTTGGGAACTTAAAGAGGGAAAATGGTGAGTTGCTGTCTGATTTTAATAAGAGGTTTAACGACATGTACAACAAGATACCAGCTAAAGTAAAACCCACCACTACCTCTTCTAAACTCACCTATGCCAGTGCTTTTTATTTTGACTTCTGTCTACTGTTGAGGGAGAGGCGATGTGCCACTTTGGCTGATATGTAGGATGCAACCTTGGAAGTAGAATCAAACATCATGGTTGCAGAGAAGCTCAAGGGAAATGTTGATAGAAGAAGACAGAGGGGTGAGTCTTCATCATCTTCAGATCCCAAGATAGATAAAATGACCAATATGATAGAGTCATTAGCCTTTGAAATATCCAAATTAAAGGTTGAGCAACACCGTGGAAAATGAAGGGTTTCTAATACCTTTGCTCCTAGAAATCCAAATCCATATAGAAGAGCTAATGAGTAGTTGCAGATTTTGCAAAGAAGAAAAGATGCCAATGAAGACCAAAGGGTGAAGACCTCTTTCCAGAATGTAGTCATGGAAGAAGAATAGTTTAAAGAAGAGGATGAGATCCATTGTCTGGAAGACAAAGGTAGTGCCTCCTTTTTGACCTCAGTTGCCTATGAAAAGTCATTATTCAATGACCATATTAACCAAGAATGGGATGGTGAAGCTGTTCTGCAAACTGAAGATCATCATAGATATAATCTGAGGTCGAAGATGAATAATGCCAAGGAAACTCCTGTTCAAAGAGCTGTTGTTCCTGCAGTATAGAAAGCTAATAAGCAGAAGCAACTGACAGTTGATCCCATCATCCTCAAAGCTCTAGCTCACGAGGTAAGAGGCCTTGACAAGTCTCCTTCTCCTTTCAGTTTTCAATCAGAAATTCAGAAGCTAATAATACCTATACCTCTGATTGAACTAGTGAAGAACGAGTCCTTCGAAAGATCCATCCTCGAGGCACTTGATCCTAAAGCCATCCAAGCCTCCACTGACTATGTAAACTGCAAGATGAGAAACCAACTGTTATTCTCAGCGCAATGATTGAAAATTGTGAGGACATCTCCTCATCATTCTATGTCTCTCTGACTATTCATGATAAATCCTTCACAACTGACTTCTGGACATTGGAGCCAGCCATAATCTAATGCCCAAGGATGTCATGGATGAGTTGGGTCTTGACATTACCAAGCCTTATCGTGACCTTTTTTCTTTTGACTCTAGAAAAGTGAAATGTCTGGGATTAATCAAGGACCTAGCCATCACTTTGTCTTAGCTGCCCACGAAGAGCATGATGATTGATATATTGGTAGCATATGTATCCCCCAAGTTTGACATGTTAATTTCCAGAGGTTGGATCAAGAGATTAGGTGGATCATTACAAAATGATTTGTCCTACGCTATTGTCCCAGTTTTTGGAGATGAGAACAAGAGATTATACAGAGAGGTTCAGTTCGCTGATATCATCAGTGATGAGAAGAATCCCACTAATCATCCCATCTATGCTGTCGACACTGATTTTGGAGCTTCTATTCTTCAAATTGAAGAATCCCAGTTGGCCTTCGCACAACCTAAAAACCTAGTTTGCCAGATCATAGAGGAAGAAGGCCCATAGATTTGGGACATTTTCTTTGATGGAGCTTGCTCTAAGGAAGATGTAGGGGTAGGTGTAGTCCTTGTGTCCCCCACATAGGAACGCATTCATTTATCTTTCCAATACTTTTTAGGTCACAAATAACATAACAGAGTACGAAGCCTTGATATTGGGCTTAAACGCTGCTAAAGAAATGGGCATCAAAGGCCTGAAAGTGTTTGGAGACGCATACCTCATCATTCAATAGGTCTACAAAAATTTCCAAGCAAAGCATCCGAGTCTGAAAGCATACAGAGATAAGATATGGAAGCTGAAGGACTCTTTTAATATTTTCAGCATTTCTTACATCCCGAGAATGAAGAACCAACTTGCCGATTCCCTTGTTGTGTCTACTAGCACGTTTATTCCTTCTTTGCCTCCTAATTTGACGTATGAAGTTCAGATGAAATATAGACTGTCTCTATCTAATGTCAAATAATGAAAAGTTTTTGAAGACGATGATGAAATTAATAGGTTTTTACAAGTTGTTGATGAATTTTCTGAAACACACAATGACCAAGAAAACGAAACCATGGAAGAATGCGGCCAGTCCAAGCTAAAGGACGAGATTGGCAGAGGAAGCATTGTCCAGCTGCCTAGTAACCATATACCCAAAGGATTGGTGCCTCTAGAGAAGCTGTTCGATCACAACAATGTACCTTATAAGCCTTCCAAAAAAGAAAATGACTCTGCTGTTCTTAAACATAATATAGGGAGCCCAACCCATCCGAAATACATAAATCTGTCCACTCATTTGTCTTCTGCCCAGAATTCCGAGTATTGCACCGTCATGAAGCAATTCACTGTTATTTTTTCCTGGGAACACAATGATCTTAAAACTTATGACACAAACATCATTCAGCATAAGATTCCATAGGAAAAGAACACCATCCCTTTTAAGCAGAAATTAAGACCTATTAGCCCTCTCTTATTGCCTTTGGTTGAGAAAGAAATCAAGAAGCTGTTGGATGCCAAAATCATAGTTCCCCTAAGGTATTCAAAGTGGATAGCTAACCTTGTGGTAGTAAGAAAGAAAAATGGAGAAATCATGCTTTGTGTTGACTTCAGAAATCTGAACAAATTCTCTAAAAAATATAACTACCCCCTGCCTAATATGGAACACTTGCTGCAAAAAGTTTTAGGGGCTAGAGTCATGTCTTTCTTAGATGGATTTTCATGTTACAATCAGATTGCTGTACATCCAGAATGTAGAAATTTTGAATAATTTAACACATATTCAACAAAGATTATCCTGATCATGTACTATTGCGGAAAACATACACAATACATAAGCTCCTCTATGTTGATCATCAATATAGCA